>VXAY01002656.1:798838-861941 GCA_013399855.1 Oxyruncus cristatus
AAAAGAAAAGAAAAGAAAAGAGAAAGTACGAGTAGATTTTTAAAGCAGTTTTCAGCAATTTAATCTTCATTCAGAACAAATATAGGTACCATTTTCTAAGTGCCTGCTTTACTGTTGCTGAATGGGTCATGACAGAGAATACAGAGTACTTTGAGTCAAAGCTTTATGAAAACAGAAAACAGGATGAGGAAACACAAGAAGGGGTAATGCTGTCTCAAAGCTGCTGAGCCGCTTGGAAGCCTTTCATGTGACAGTCTGCAGTTGCTGAAGCCATGGCAGATGGGACCCCTGTAGAGCCATATGTTACCCGTAGCAGAATACCTTTCACAGCTGGATCTTTCTAGCCTGTACAGGTAATGCTGTGTCAGTGCCATGTGCACTGATGACACTGTTGGAAATGTGGTGATTGCAGGGGAAAAGATGAAATGGGTTTTTGACTGTGAAAAGTTAAGAAACATGCTTTTATGTGAGCGGCAATCAAAAAGTATTTGGTTGTATAGTTTCCTTTAACTAGGGATGCAGTATGCAATCCAGTGCTCTGAGTTACAGTGGGCATTGCTTTATGAAGCCAAGTGACACACAATTTTGAAACATGAATCCTGAAACTATTCCAGTGGCACTGAGAGGATTAAGGAAATGAAACACAAAGTGACAACAGAGATTTATATGGTTCTACTGCTTATACAGTTTAGTCGCATTGCAGCTAAGTAATGCAACCTCTAAAATTTTTAGAAGTGTCTCAAATGGAGAAACCATTCCTAGAATATGTATGTGTAAACAATGTGAAATAGGGTATTACAAAGGAAGAGGGGACTATTGTGACATATAGTTTCGTGGGATCAACCAAAATCACTAAAAACATTTCCTCTTATTTCTTTACACATCGAATTTATGTAGGGCACACATAAAAGTTGTCTGCTGAGTTACTGAACCTAAGTTTTTTTCTTAAATTCCTGGTATCTAGCAGTAGTAAAGAGATCAAAGACATTAGGAAATTATTATGGATGCCAGGGAAACATTTATTTTGCAAAACCATTCTTTTAGGGAACCACAGACATTCAAATCATGGCAAACCCCCCCGGAATGAAATTACAGATATATCACCAAAATTGGAAGAAACAGATCTAACATTAGTTGTGTATCTTCCAATATGAAATTGTGGAATTCTGTATTTATTACTTACAATAATTTCTTGATCAACTGATACCCTGTTTACTAGTCAAATGATGATTTTTCCCATTGTTGATCCCACAAATTCAGAATGGGACCGAAAGTCAATGCTATGTTGCCTCCTGTTACATACAAAAAGGTTCTATAACTGCCCATATCTCCTATATGAAGAAAGAGATAATGGTAACATTCAGGAATGTGTTGAAGTTTTGTGACACACCAAAACTTCTAACTACCACTGATTGATCAGAAAATTCTCCATTTTATACTAGTCTTTTCTCATTACTTTTTTCCTCTGGTCAATGAATCAATGTTTATGGTTCGAATCAGATCAGCTCTTGTGACTTTAGAAAAAATTAATTCAGGCTTGTTTCTCTGCTCAAAATTAAAGAATACATCCCAAATAAAAAAATATTCTAACAAAGAAAAAAATTCATGCAAAAATGATGGAAAATAACACCTGTAGCTATTATATGAAAATAAACAAATATTCCTGTAAATCTATAATATTTGCTGAGTAAGAATGAAGAAGTCTTATGAAATTAAGTTTGAGCTTTAAAGGAGGTTCTATCTGACAGCTTATCACCTCACCCAATTTTGTAGATTATATGATGGTGTAGCAATATTTTCAACACAGTGAGCACTACAAACATATCAATTTTGATTGCATTTTTCTAGACTGTGAATAGCTGGGGGGTGGGCTTGGTGGTGATAGTATTCCCAGCTCTTCATCATATAGATCTCCAAATGAGTGCACTGACTGTGTGCACTGACTGTGTAAATGTTACTCTGGTACCTATTATCTACCTAAACTGTTGGAATGGGAGAAGACAAAAATAGAGAAAGGAATCAAAGAAAAAAAAGAAAGTGACAAGAAATTAAATTCTGAAAAATGAGCCTGATTTGTCACTCATCAGTCCTATGGTGATGACGAACGAAATTAAAATGTAGTTAGTCTCAGTAAAAGATTTCCAAAATGAAGGATTAAAGGTTTGAAAGTTTCTTCTTGGATCAAAGGTTATACTGGAGGATTTAAGGCTGGTTTCGTCATTGAGTAAATATATTTATTTTCTCTTTCAAAATTAATATTAAAAAAATTTCATTTCATGGAAGCAGCTCTGCAAAAAGATTATAGGCAGGATGAGGTAGTGAACTCCTTCTGCCAGTGTCCAAAAAAATCTTCATTTTTCATTTGGGAAGCAAAATGCTTGTCACTAAGAACAAGTATTCAATCCTGTATGCTTGAGCTGATGCTGATAGCCAATTATAGCCTGTTGTGGTGATGATTTTTGTAAATGTGGTGCTTTACATTTACATACATGCCTAACATTAAAAGCATAAATCTTTACTTTAGCTTCCCAATAAGGCAGCAGAGGATTTTCAGAGAAGCTTAGTTCCCTGATATTAACGAACACTATACCTTCATTTTTGAGAAAAAGACCCCTTTCATATGCAAATACTGAAGAATTATGCATGTAACATTAGGCATCACTTTTTGAAAAATCTGAGTCTTACTGTTAGATTTTACACCCCTCCCCTTCATCGTTGCCAAGGGTTTAATGTTCAAAATACTAGGGAGCCTGAAGTTGAGCCATATATGAAAGTAACTAGATGGGTTCAAATAGCTGACAATGTTTTCAGAGAATCAGTTCAGCTTAGGTCCATCACTTGTTTTTATGTTCAAGAAGTATATACTTGAAGTAAAAATTACAAATAGCATTTTATAGCCTTCACGTTTTGGTAACTTTGGATTCTTGAAGACATCTAAGATTTGAATAAATGACATATATAAAATGGATAACTTCTTTAATATGTTAAATGACCTTAAATCACCTTCTAAGAATTTAGAACAAGATTTTGGTTTTCAGTCTGAAGAAGCAAGAAACAAACCAGAATCCAAACATGAAGTCATTTGGATACAGCAAAAATTATGTGAATACATTACATTTTTAATGTGACACAAATAGTAACCCATTTTTTTTTCTGTCAGTTTTGCCATTCCTATGTTTCTCACAGGGAAGCAGGATTCTGTTATGATTCTGCTGGCTGCTTTGATTCATCTTTATTTGGAACCTGATAAGTCATTGGACAGTGTCATGGTTTAACCCCATCCAGACACCAAGCTCTATGCAGCTGCTCGCTCACTCCCCCACCAGAAGGCTCAGGGAGAGAATCTGAAGGGTAAAAGCCAGAACACTCATGGGTTGAGATAAAAGCTTTTTAATAAGGAAAGCAAAAGCCTCCCACACAAGCAAAGCAAACCAAGGAATTAATTCCCTGATACCCATGGGCAGACAGGTGTTCAGCCATCTCCAGGACAGCAGGGCCCTATCACATGTAACAGTTATTTGGGAAGACAAATGCAGTCACTCCAAATCTCCCCCTTCCTTCTTCTTCCCCCTAGCTTTATATACTGAGTATGCTGTCATACAGTCTGGAATATCCCTTTGGTCAGTTTGAGTCACCTGTCCTGCCTGTGTCTCCTCCAAAACTCCCATGCACTCTCAACTTAGAACAAATCCAAAACACAGCCCCATACTAGCCACTGTGAAGAAAATAACTCTACCCCAGTTGAAACCACACAGATAGGTATGGCTTTCAGCTTCTTTTGGCTTTCTCATCAGAGAATATCCTATCAAAATAAGTAACTAGCACAGATGTTACAGAACCCAATGCTTGCAGGCAGGTTTGGGATTATTCTTCCTTCAGAAAATGTTCCTTTGATGCAATTTGTGTTACATCTAAAGGAAAACAATTTGCTTAAAAACCTTTGTGGTTCAGAGACAAAAAAGAGTAAACCTTCTTGTTTCAACAGGATTGTACAACTGGAATAATTGAAAATGTTCAGATGGGGGACATGGAAAGCAAGCAAGCAAATATATACTCTGAAATGCACAGCTTTTGAATTCTAAGATACCCCAATAGAATCCAAATATCTACAGTCTTTTGAAGGATATATAACTTACAAATATCAGCACATGCAGCTGTAAGTCTTAAACCTAAAAATTCAGAGTTTGTTCGGACAAAAGTAATGGTAAAATTACAGTGTATATTGAATATGAAAAAGCAATATTACCTCTTGTGTATGTTGCACTAAATGCAATATAATATACATCAGAACTAAACTGTAACATTTCTGCTGCCTCAGCAAATTCCTATTGATATGTACTGCTTTGTCAAAAGGCAATAAAGCAAAAAGCTTGTTCATTTCACTACGGGGACGTAAATTCTATTCACTTAAAACTAAATTTTAAGACACACTGCTTCTGGTTTTCTAGGAATAGTTTATCATTGTCAGAAGTAGCAAATCTTCACCTTTGGTAAAACTGCCTCCAGATGAAATATATGATGTTTACTTAGTGATAAACAATGCCCAGAGGAGAAGGCATCTAATTCCTGAGATGAGTAACTGAATTTTGAAAATTAAAAAGTACTAGCAGCATGTAGGTATTGGGGGTGTGTTTAAGAAGTACTCTGTGTTTATGGGAACGCAATGTTTCCAGGAGTGTAACAAGCAAGTTTTGCAGAAAATGACACCTCAATTAAAAAGGCCAAAACATTTTATATTGAGCATCAGCAACCTTGAATCTCCATGAAAAGCTCAAGAAAATTCTTATTCATTCCATTTTAAAGGTATTTAAACAGAATGCTTAGTACTAGACTAGAATAATATAATGGGAATTTATAGAATGAGGGTACATTCACGGTATGAATGTGCTGCATGAGTCAAATTGGTGACAGGGGATTTGATATGGTGTTAAGCTGAAAGGGTTAGATCAAGCAGCAAGGCTGAAATTTTTAAAATGTTTTAAAAATGAATTTAAAAATATATTTAAAGCAAGAGATCCGAGGAGTCTGAACTTGAACCTAGGGGAGTCAATAAATTCTGTGGCCAGAAAAAGGCTAAAATATATACAAGGAAACTGTTTCTTCAGCCGGAGACAAGTTAGATAGATTGACAAAGCTAGCAACAAAATATTGAAAACCTAAGATCAAGCAGGTCTTAATTGTTTTTAATATTTGTTATACACGCTTTAAATCTCAGAAGAAAGAAAAAAAACCTGCTCCATTTTGAAGATTTTGTTTTTAAGTAACTTTATTCAGCTTGAAACTACAGGTCTCAGCAAAGAAAAGGTTTACAGGACCCTGTAGTGTGAAGCCTAGCTCCTTAGCTAAATTAGGGGATAGAAAGAGCCTTAAGGGAAAGAAATAGAACTATGGAAAATAACTCCCTTTCAAGTTGAGACTGTAAGTTAAGGAGTGTTGCAGGGCTCAAGTCACTTTATAACTGTAATGACCACCATAATCACACAACCACAGAACGGTTTGAGTTGGAAGGGACCTTAAAGATCATCTAGTTCCAAACCCGGTTCCAGGGAATTTGAGGGAAGGATCAAAAAAAAGACCATGTACGCCAAGGATAAAGACATAAGAGTGTTATTTGGACTATGCTGAAGTCATGAATGGAGTTATACAACAACAGAATCTGAGCCTGGGTGGACCAAGGCTGGGTGAGCTGATCTGCAACTGAAGAGGTAGAATCAAGACCGGGGTTTGAGGTCTAGAAACAAGATGAAATCAAAGCCAAGACTGCACCCTGAAGCAGTTTAACAAGCAAGATTTCCCAGGCCCAGAAGATCTGTGCTTGGCAGGGATATAAATAGCATGTTCTGTTTCATGGATGAATTAGGATAAATGAACTGTTCATTATCTCTTATTAAATATTTTAAATATGCATGTCTTATATAATTACACAAAAAAGGAGGTAAATTCCTAAACTCTTCACCAAACAGCTTCTTTTCTTCATAGTTTGTCATTAAGGAACTATGCCATTAAAAAAGATACAGAAAAATGTCTTTCGCCATTTTGTTTTTCCTCTTTATACATGATGGGCAGAAAAAGAATTCTTACTCAAACACTCAAGCACTTTTACATACTTACTTGCTTTTAGTTTCACATTGGTGCTAATGCTTTACAAGTTTAATACATGAAATAGCTTTGTCATAAATCAGTGCCTCCATTTTGTCTTTTACTTCATTTAAGTCTTGTCTTCAAGGGCCCTGTGTGTAAATAATGATAGTAGATTGTGTGTCAAAAATTTTTTTGAATACTTTCATATGTCTGGAATAAATTATGGAACATTTTGCTAGATGGGGAAGAAAAAAATAGGTTTGATATAAACTTCTCTTCATCTTAAAGTCTGCGTAGTGTTGTTTGTGAAGCATATTTGTAGCTGGTGGTGAATCCCTAGTGTCTGGAGCCCAGCACGAGTGGCAGTCTAGCTACAGAAGATGCACATATTCTGATGTTTCAGCCTCTGACCTGTATGCATGTGACAATGAGATAACATCCACCTCACTTCTGCCCTAATCAAGTACAAAACTGACTGAGAGAACAAATCCCCATCAGCTAACGAAAGAGTATTTTCAACCAAATAACATATGTGAAGAGAGATATGATGATGTCTGACCATAAGTTTTGGAGTTAGAAACTCTGATTATCCAGGTGTGATCTCCATGCTAACAAAGCTGTATTATTTTACCAGTTTCTCAGTTGTTGAAATTTTGACAGTCCAGTGATAATATATTTTTAAGTAGTAATTACACATAGAGCCAGGTCTAACCACAGCTAAGGATTTCTGATATTCTCTGTATTGCAGTGTGCTGCTTGCTATTTAGTCCCTAGACATACCTGTCATACCTTCTGTCTGGCTTGAACCAGAAAGCTTAATGCATCTCTACACTTATTTAGACTTAATAGTAAGTAAGAATATGAGACAACATCTCGCTAATACAATTTGTTACTCTTCTGTTGTGCAGTTTGAAGGCTGCCTGTAGGCTAGAGGTGGGTCTGCAACAATAGACTTCTTGTGTGAGTGTTCACAAGGCACATAGACTCTCTCTTACTTCATGAAAGTGAAGATATTTTTTCCTTAGCTAGTAGGGCAGTTGTAAAGATAAAACACACAAATTGTTGTGAGGCACTCAGAGGCAAACATGAGATGGACAGTCTGTGTTTTATTAATGGATAAGAAATACAGCACATCAAAGAATGTGAAAGCTTTTGGAAGTTAATGGATGCATAGCCAAAGTCACACAAGTTCCTAAATAAATCTATAGAGTTAACACATTGTAACAAGCACACAAACATATTTTCATTTTATTTCCTGCTCTATATTTTAAAAAGGCACATCCTATACATGAATTAGTGAAGGATAAAGTATTTTTATAATTCAATAATTGCAATATACATAATTGTATCTCTTAAAAGCAATTCTTCTTTCTTCAGCTCAAATAATTCAAAAGTATTTTAATTGATTTACCACAATGAAAATCTTTTTTTTTCTACAATTGAAACACGCTTGCTAATTGTCATCACTAGAGGACAAACTGTGACTAATTTCACATGCATCCTAGGTCTGTCCTTTGTGCAAATGTGTACTTGTACACAGTCAAAGTGGTAGTCACTAAAGGTAAAGAAGTGCTTTTTTGACAACACCTCTAAATTTTTATTTGTTGAATTTTGTCTTTGTTCCATCAATATGATACTATGGCAACAAAGAATTTGTACATAGAAACAATTGTAGAAAATATTTATAAATTTCATTTTTAAACCAATATTCTGTTTATATGTGCACATATATGTCTGCATTAGTGCACATGTTACACATATAAATGTGTGTTCTTCACTGACCTTGGACTGTGCAGAGTTGTTTCTCTCACATACCTGGCTGCAGTTGGTGAGGTTTTTTTCTTCTTAAAACACAGAGGTGCTACCACAGTCACTTCGGCCTTAGCCAGCAGCAGGTCCATCTTGGAGCTGCCTGGTGTTGGCTCTGTTGGACATAGGGGTAGCCTCTGGCAGCTTCTCAGACAAGCCACCCCTATAGCCTCCCCCCCCCCACCAAACCCAATTCAGCTACCAACTTTTTTGTATGTACTAAAATGCATTCATCTCAGTGCTTGACTCTATGGAGCTAGAGAAATATAAGAATAAGGCAGTATACAAGTGCTGGCTTGCAAATAGGTTTCCAGTTGGAAACAACTAAGGCAGTTTCCTAAATGCTTACCGGCGCCAGAAAGGAATGAGCAAGCATCTGGGCTGTCCAGGTATGCATCCAGGCATATCCAGGCACAGATATGCCACAACATTCAATGGATCAAGGGCACAGCCACACTGGGTGTGGGTGGCACCTTACCTTTTTGGACAGTGGAAGGGGAATTTTTGTTGCATTGGCAGGAGATTTATGTCACTGAAAATTGAACTACAGTTTTGTTTCTGCTATGAAACATCAGCCAAGACGGTTGCTGTATCTGTGCTTAATTAGACACTGCTATTGTTGGTCTGTGTTTGGCCCAGCCACCTGTGGTTTGTACTTTTCCTGCCAAGAGATGGGAAAACAAGGCCTGATAAACGGAAACTTCATCCTTGAAGGCAGCACTTTGTATAAACTAAAATTAATTGGTCTTTAAGTATTGGCTGGCAACCTTCCAAGGGCATTTGAAGGACAAAGTGAAGAGGAGGAGGATGAAGTAAGCCCCCAGACCCCTTAATGGAAGACCCTCCAAGATGCATCACGCAGGCACGGGGAAATCCCAATATCCACACGCGTGTGCAGAAGGGGCACCACTGACATAACGGGGGAGGGACCGAGGGCCTCTGGCTGGGCGGTGCTGGCCACACCTGCCCAGGTAGATGTCACCGGCAAATTGGATAAAAAAGCAGGTGGCTTGTGCTCGGGGGGCTCACACTTCACATGAAGGACCACGTTGCCTTTTGCGGGGATGCCCGTGGTGTGTGAGCCGGACCCTCTGAGGACGCAGCTGCTGTAGAGAATCCTTGGTATTCGGAGTTGGAAAGATAACCTTGTGAGCTACACCTGGGTGTTTGTGGGGTTTTACTGAGGGCTTATTTTCCCTTCTCTTTTCTGTCTACTGTTTTCGTGTTTTGTTGGCCACCTCTTTGTAATAAATATTGTTTTTTTGACCTTTCAGAGGTGTTTTGGTTTCAGTCCCAGCATCCCTTTGAACCCTCCCTGGAACAGTTGGTAAAATAAAAGAGGAAAAACCTAACAACATAAGAGTATCATTTCCTCTGCAGTTTTATTAATATTTGGAAGATCAGCCAGCATGGTACTTTCAGATCCAGTAGAGAAGTTTATTAAAGAAAGTGAAAGAAACCTGCAGGCACAAACAGACTCCACTAATTACTTCTTTCAGTGGTGGCTGATATTCTACAGCCATGGTCATCTAAGATTTGACATGCTATTCATGTAATATTTGAAATTCCAGCAGTTGGGTTCCTTTTGTAGTTGCAAAGGGGAGCCACAGTAATTGATGTAACTCCAGACAAACTTGACCTTTGCAAGACTACGACAATGTGCTGTGTAAATTATTCAATGGCAGCAAATCACTAGCAAAATAAATAAATAAATAACCATCCGCCAGAGTGTAGCATAGACATATTCTGACTGCAGGGAAGGAAAAGTGTCAGCCAGGAGGATTAAAAGTAAGAATAGAAGAAAGGAACTAACTTGCAGCTGGTGCTTATGTGAATGCATTAAATGGCTACAATATATCTAGTCTATGTATATTTAAAATGTTCAGAGTTGCAGTTGTATGGGCTAGAGCAGAGAAAAAATTGCTGTGGTGTAGATGATGGCATCTGCTGGCTGCCTCAAGCAGGGCCATTTGTTTGGTTGAACAAATCTATGGCCACAAGGAGTTTTTCCCAGCAAATTTACTGATGTGCCACTTGTGTTACAGGAGCAAAACTGAGAATCAACTTTTCACGTGACAGATACGGCTGCTGAAGGAATATACCATAATATTTTCTTTGATATGAATTACCTGAAATATTGATGTAGGTTCCAAAGTGACAAAAATCTGGAAGAGATAATTGAATAGAATTTTGTAGGGAATACACACTCACATTATGTATAATGTAGCAGCTTTCCCAAAATATTTCAAAAGTAATTCAAGGCTCTGCCTAATTACTTGTACTTCCTCCTAGGCCATCCAAAAATGTAGTATTTAATCATTTTTTAACTGCACATGTTAGTATGATCTGCTCTTCAGCAACCCAGATATGGAAATTAATGTGTGCCAGCAAATTACATCAATTTATTTGCTGTGGTTTAATTTCATTAACTCACGATAAAAGAGATTGAGTTTAACATCTCTCCTTTTATGTACAAATAACCCCTTGGGTGACATATCATATGAAACCAAATTACTGCACATAATAAAATGACACAACAAATAAAAATGTATTTCCTAATTCAGTTATACTCAGAGATGAACAGTTAGTAAACATACATTTGACACTGAGTCAATAATCAGCACCACTTCCTTGGTTGTGGAATAATCTAAAGCATATGATCCCTGGTTGCAGCAGAAGGAGATGAGGAGTCCATGGTGCTTTCCATCCCATTCGTTCGTTGTTGTTTCTGGCCCACTGGTCTCAGCAGGCAAAGTGAGGGCTGCTACAGAGCAACTCCTTGGGGCACTCCTGTGACAGATCTGGGCTCTACACCAGTTCTCTATAGGACAAATTTCCAGCTTTCCTCTGAAACTACAGCCAACTGATTTGTGAACCCATCTGTTTGGGACATGCAGATGCAGGTTTGGCATCCGTAAAATAAATGTCTGTACATTTATTAGGAGCACTTGTCATTTCTATTGTAATGCAAGATAGGTTAGTGATTTCTTGTCAACGAACTCTAGAAACTGAATTAAACAGAACTATTTCCTGTTCCAAAGAACTTACTATGCATCTATTTGATGGCTGGTTTTACAGGACCATTGAAAGGACTGACGTTAGTATGAAATGGACATTTTAGCTGTGGAAGAACAGAAGTAGAGAGGTGTGCCAAAGTGTGACTGCCTGCATCTCAAGTAGCAGCGGCAGTCAGAAAGTCTGGCTGCAGAATATATAGCAGCCCTGGCACAAGGCTGTGTGGGGAGTTAGGCTGATTAGAATCCATTTTCTCAAAGCTTTGAAGCAATGCTCTCCACTGCCCTGTACTTCAGCCTCTTCTTATTGTGTCTTATCAATTTAGTTATTTTGGGTGTGAGCTAGAACTGAGAACTGCAGTAAAATGAAAAGTGTTTCAAAAACTATTGCAAGGCATTAATTTTCTACACTTCCTGAAACTCACCTTGTGACTCCTTGAATTAACATCACTAAGAGAGTGGTCCTGGCTTAATCAAGCTTAAGAAAAATGTGCAGCATGAAAGTGAGCAAGACAGATTATATTTCTCTACTCTGCTTTCAATTCTCTCTCCTCACGCTATCTATAAACAATGTTTGTCTTCTGCACTTGCTCCCAGAAACATGGCACCATTTCAGACTGATTAAAAATACAGGCCAAATACAAATAATATTATTTTTTGGCTTGCAGGGCCTTTATGATGGAAACGGTTGAACTGCATCTTGTTATTATTAGTAATACACATTTTCAGTCCACAAGGAGTTAATGACAAGAGGACAGATAACAGCAATCATCCCCTAAGGGTTAACTGATGTAATTGCCTTTGCTTGTTGCTCCAGTCACTGCCACAGAACGTCATGATTTCATAAACTTATATATGAGATCTAAATAAATACATTGCCTTCTATATGAAAGCAGGACCATTTATCAACCCTGAGGATATTGTCAGGAGAAAATAAAGAAAGTCAAGTGCAGTGCTGCTCTTGATATACTGGTTGATGACACCACTAGTTGTAAAACACATTTTGGAAAAAACCAGATACAACAAAGAGGTCACTTTTCCTCAAGACTAGCCCCCTCAGGGAGGTATACAATAGCCTTTGAGAACTCTGGAAAGGAGAGAGCAAAATTTCATACAGACATAAATGAGATAAAGGTCCTTTATCCTTTTTCTGAAATCATTTTGAGTACCAAAAGTTGGCTCTTCAAGAAATTTGAAGCACATAATGTGTGAGTAAAGCAATTACTTCTCGTAGAATTGGAACCAACACTGAAAGATTCTGAGTTTGGACTGGTTTCACAAAGAATTTGAAAGTTTGGGAATTTAACTGCAGCTTTTGGGCAAAATAAACTGTGCATCTCTTACTTGTCTTTGCAATTGGACAATGGAGCAGACTAAAGAGTTTGTTGAGATCATGGTTGAATCTTAGACCCAGAATACAAGTTGGGTCAGTTATGTACTATGATATTTCATATCCTGACTTCATAGTACCCTACAGAGTTCCCAAAGAAAGGTATGAAGATATGGATATGATGGGTGCACTGTTCAATGGATGAGGGATTGGTTGGATAGTCAAATTCTAAAGGTAGTTGTCAATGACTCAATGTCCCGATGGACATCAGTAACAAGTGGTGTGTCTTAGGGGTTTGTACTGGGACCACTAGTGTTTAATATCTTCATTAATGACATGGAAGAAGGGATTGAGGGCATCCTCAGCAAGTTTTCAGACAACACCAAGCTGAGGGGTGCAGTTGACAAGCCTGAGGGACAAGATACCACTCAGAGGGACCTGAACAGGGTCAAGCAACAGGCCTGTGTGAACCCCGTGAAGTTCAACAAAGCCAAGTGCAAGATGCTGCACCTGGCTCAGGGCAACTTTGGCAACAGTACAGCCTGGGGTACGAAGAGATCAAGAGCAGCCCTGCCAAGATGGACTTCTGGGTACTGCTGGATGAGATGCTGGACATGAGAAAACAGTGCCTTCTTGAATCCCAGAAAGCCAAAAGCATTCTGGGCTGCATCAAAAGAAGCACAGCCAGCAGGTCAAGGGAGGCAATTCCCTCTGCTCTACTCCACTCTCATGAAACCCCACCTGGAGTACTGCATTCAGTTTTGGGTCCCCCAACACAAGAAGGACATGAACCTATTGAGCAAGTCCAAGCAAGTCCAGAGGAGGGCCACAAAGATGACCAGAGGGCTGGAGCACCTCTCCTATGAAGACAGGCTGAGAGAGTTGTGATGGTTCAGCCTGGAGAAGTGAAGACTCCAGGGAGACCTTATAGCAGCCTTTCAGTACCTAAAGGGGGCCTATAAGAAAGATGGGGACAGACTTTTTAGCAGGGCCAGTTGTGATAGAGCAGAATAACTGAATGCTAAATTTCTGAACCCCACAGTAAATCAGTGGAAATCTCAGCTACAGTATCACTCTGAACAACTCTGTAACTGAAAGCCAGACAGCAAGAGGCTGCCAAAACAGACATTTAATCCCAGCTCTGGAGAAATATTCACACAATTTTTTGAAGCTATGTCTGTTATAGTTCTTATAAATGGAATTAAAACATTGTACTTATATGGTCTAAAAAGCTTCATTGAATACTTAGGTATATTTAATAATAAAATAATAATAATAAAATCTCCCCAAACCTCAACCAAGTGTCAAATACTCTGTATTAGTAAAAAGAGGGCATTTAGTCACTTATTCAGAACCACCTTTTAACTTCTACTGAAAATGTTTACGTCATGGATTCAGTGCTGGCTGGGCTCTTCCAACTCCAAAAGGGTTTTAGTTTAGCAAATCAGCTCTCGAGGTGTTTCCATTAATATGAGTTTTATATAACCAGTTGGATAAATATATTCAGGTCTTGAAATATATATTTAACAGTAGTAAAAAGATAATTTCAGATAGTGGAGAGATATTCTAATAAACAAGATGCGGAGATTTTTTTTCCCCAAAGTTTTCCCAATTGGCTACACATAGGTAATTACAAAGAACTGAAAAATAGCCTAAGAGGTTGGAATCCTTCTTCATTTATGATCAACACAAAACATTATTTTGAAAGTTCAGGTGGTATTTCAGTGGTACACAAGCCTTGAAAAAACTTTTGAAATAAGATGAATTTCAACTTAAGAAGAATTACAGCAGTAATAATATGACATTGACAAATTAGGCAATTTTACAAAGAATTGCAAAGTAGAATGAGACCTTGATATCACGCATGGTAGACAAATCTGACAAATACTGTAAGGAAGTCTAAAAAGATGTTTTATTAATACACAAGTATAAATCATTTGAATAGCTGTACCAAGTAACGCAGCAGTCTTACTTGTCCTCTGAAGTTACAAGTGTGTAACAGGAATACAGACAAAAGCCTGAAAAAAAATGCTGGGGTAAACAGCTTTATCTTCAAAGATGTGAAAGAAATTTATACCTTTTTTCAAGGTTTATTCTAATGGTGCTTGTTTTTTTTGTAAAAGGTTAGGGATATAGTTGTAATGAAAAAAAAACAACAAACAAACAGAGACTTGAAGAGAGCCTAAAAATTTTTAAAGGTACATTATTATTTTATCCATTAATTTGTATTTGGAAATCCATTATATTACCAGAGTCTTTCTGTTTGACCCATGTTCTCTTCTAATAAACTCAAAAAGTTGGTTTTGGCTAAGACATGACTTTTGTCTGGCTGAAGTTGATCTTTCAGAAAGTGATCCTGCCTGCATGTGTCAATAGTCAAAGAATACATGTTTTTATCTGGCTGTGTGGTTAATTATTTCCACCATTAAAGAAATTTTATATTATTTTGTTATAACTTGATATTCAAAAAAAGGTTCCAGCCCTTAAAAAATATTGCTTGTTAAATAAAACTGACTTTGCAATGCTTCTTTGTTTTATTTGTATGCTTCATTCAATAGGTCTTTGTTGAAAAGGTAATCAAACCTCCCTGTTTACTTTTCTCTTCACTACCTAGAATCATTTGTTTGGTTGTCAGTGGAGTTTTTAGAATTACTAGGCAGCAAGCTGAATGAGACAAGTAGCAATTAATAAATATTTTAAATTATTATGAAAATGTT
The DNA here is from genome assembly GCA_013399855.1 of Oxyruncus cristatus. NCBI lineage: Eukaryota > Metazoa > Chordata > Aves > Passeriformes > Cotingidae > Oxyruncus > Oxyruncus cristatus. The sequence continues at coordinate 813,790 of VXAY01002656.1, forward strand.
CAGTGTTAAATAGAGGTCAGGATGAAGTTTATGAAGGTCACTCCAGGTTTTAGTTGAGATATTCTGTTTGAACTCTGCTAAATATTTGGAACTATTCTGTTGAACCAATTATGTTGAAATTCAGTTATTTGCTTACCTAAAAGAGCATCTTAAAAAAAGTTGTCATTTTTTCTCTTATATCTAGTAATTATTCTATCTTTCCTTTAACTAGTTTGTTTTCTAGAATACCTACATTCTCGAGCTCCATGATGTGCAGCCTAATGACAAATATATATTGATGTATACAGTCTTAAAAGGTCAAAAAGATTGTGCAAAGACAAGCGAGCTTTTCTTTTTCAGTTGGACTGTTGAGAAATTTCCCTCTGCCACACTTCAATGAAAGGGAATAAAATGGAATAAACAAGTTGTATATAATGAACATAGAACATTGGCTTAAAATAGGAGCTTCAGTATATACCAGATGTTCTTTCTGAGAAAAAAATAAATAGTAATAATAAAACAAATTTGCTCCTTGGTGAGGATCCTCAGAAGATAGAAAGTTCCATGTGCTGGATCTTGAATGGATCACTTTCTTTAGAATATCAATTATGCCATTAAAGAGATGATAGGTAGCACTTTGGGGACAGTTCCTGGCAGTAAATTCTTCTGTTTGTGTGAGTGTCTCCTTGCTTGGTCTGTTGGAATCCTGAACTTATAAGTTCAGGCAACTTATAGGTTGCCTCCAGTTACATAGAAGTGAGCAAACACTACCAAACAGTGAAATATTTGATCACTAATCATACAGTGTAATTAGGACTGGGAGGGAAACAAGTTTTATCTATTTGTTTCTGATATTACCCCTAAATTTGTTGTACTATGCAAAAGTTTTAAAACAAATTAAACAAGGAAAATGCAATAAAAATAGTTACCTGTATATTTTGTTGACAGTTCCTCTAAATGTAAACAAGATTTGCTTTGAGGAATTTGAAACATTTCTGAATATCTCCTAGGTTATGGCTAATCTTTTAGATGAAATGGGAATAGACTATGTGGTGGAGTTGTTTTTCCTTTTTTTTTTTTTTTCCCTTGATGTTCTTTACAATGAATTTTATCTTTTTTGTTTTTATGTTGCACATCCTCATTTTTAAAGCCTTCCAACAAAGCTGCATTTCTTCAGATAATGGAAAATAAATCAGAGACCTATTGTATCACGCAAATACATTTATTTACTCTGTCATGGTGGTACACATTAACTTGATCTACAAGTTGATTAGGGATCATAGAAAGTTCTTTTAGCGAATGAGAAGTCAACCAATCACTCAGTATTCAATTGAAAAGGTAATCCTCAGTAGCCAGCAGTATTTAAATGTATCTAATGTTAACATATTCTGAATATTTACAAGATACATAGAAGGATAAATTGGTGATTATGATTTTTATTTTGTACTGTAATAATATCCTAAGTTGCACTCAAACATGCAACTAATTTGAGCTTCTGATAATAAAAACAACTCATATGAATGAGTGAAATGCAATCAATGAACTATAAGTAAGCAGACTATAATCTTTAAGTCCTTGAAATATTTCTGAATTTTCCCATTTTTATTGAACAGCAACTTTCTTTTTGTGAGAATAAAGGGTTTTCTCCAAATCTATCAGAAACACTGAAATATTCCTGAACTCTTATTACCTCCTCTGCCCATTTCAAGCATTTCAAATAAAAATAAAAAAAAAATAAAAAACATATCTCTTTCCAGATAAAAGAGTCTTTCAAAACTTATTGTCCAAAATATAAAAACTTCAAGAAAAAGTTTTTAGACTAACTAGCTTCCAGATTTAGAAAAATATTTTTAAGGACTTAGATATTTTAGTAGAAACCATCAATTTTTTCACTCACTTGATTTATTTTTTTTTAATATTTTTTACATACAAAAGACTAGAAATTATTGCAAAATGTTTATAATGCGATAACAATTTATGATTGCTTTTATCCTTTGTTTTATGATCCAGGGAAATTTAATCACATGCCTTTAAATGAATATTGGTTGCACAAGTATTACTCATTTTACTCCACTGGTTAACTATATACTCATTTCAGAAACTCATTGGGAGCAACAGCCTACTCAAGCTTCTCACATGGAAATTTTGATGACTGCAGGAATACAGGAATTACACTTTCAAAAGAAAAGGTCATCTTATTTAAGTTTATGTGATGGACTTGTCAAGCCAATGTTTTCATAACATCAGTAGGAAACCTATGCTGTTGCCATACAAGGACATAAATCTTGGCCAGTCCTTACTGGCATATTTGCTCTGTCATGTGGCTCAGATCCTAGTGCACTGTATTTTAGTAGCTTAAAAGTCTTTTTCCAAGATGCTTTACACACACTCACGTACAGAAATGAGATAAAGGCAGACTGAAAGTTTTGTCTGATCACTGTAGGGACAAATGAGAAAGCAGAGCTTAGTTCCCTCAGTTCTTGGGACTCCCTCTCAGTCCCAAGGGACCTCCTAGCAGTGACATGTCTCTGTTCTTCCCCAAAAGAACCAGCCCAAAATGTCTCCCTTTCTTTTCACTTCAGTAACAGCCCACAAGAGACATCTCCTTACACATCTGGAACTGAAAACTTGGAGTTTTTACAGTGATGGTTTAAAGTATCTGTTCTTCCCTTGGTGGTTACATAGCAGACAAGAGAAAGTTGGTGTTTTTACTTCTCAGATAAAATGTGTAAGAACTTAAAAAATTATGTACTTTAGTCTCTGTGGTTATTAGAAGACATATGTGTGTCTGTGTTAAAAGGTGTATGTGTTGGCCAAAAGAATAGGCTCTGGCTATTAATTATCCTAATTCTAAAATTTAATTATTTAATTTTTCTAAAGTACAATAATATCTCTTGGTTCACAGTGATTTTTTTTTCCAAAATGAAATTGTGTATTCTTCAGTGTTTCTTATATTCTTTTCTTGCATATATAAAATGAAAGCTTATATTATCTCAGTCTTTCTTGTTGACACCTGTGGCTATATAAGAATCAATATCAAACTAATTTTAAACAGCGTGGATTCCCATGCAGAGATACAGAGGACAGACATGGAAGAGAAGCAGCACAATTTTATTTTTTTTTTTTCAAGAAAAGCCTCTGGAAGGAAGTGTAGCCTGTGAATATTATTTAATTTCAAAGCAAGCCTAATGCTTTTGTTTGCATGAGAGCAGGTCTGTGTGACGGAAAGCTCTTCCTACAGAAATAGTTCTCATTCTGAAGAGATTTATGTGCCAAGAAAGTTATGAGCAATTGAAGTTCCTTTGCTTGGCTTTCACATTCTCTTTGTATTACTTGACTTCTGATTTTAGACTTTGTATGTGTCAGTTAAGCATAAACTAACCTGCAAAAGTATTCTTGATGGAGAGCAAATCAGAGAAGGAAACTGCTAATAAATCATGTCAAGTTGCAGCTGAACAGGACAGTAAACTGTCCCTAGAATGTCACACTTTCATACTTGTGAAGCAGAACTGTGTCAAATGCAACTTTTTGTTGTCCCATCTTGGGGCTTACAGCATATTACATTTTCTGAGAGCAAGTCTGGATGGGACTGACATGTTACTCCAATTTTAGTGCATTTTGGGTACCTGAGTAGACAGATGAACAACAGGAGGTTCCACAATAATGCTTATTAGTGCTAAGCATAAAAAGATGTCATAAAATAAGCACATGCCAGGTTATCTTTTACTGAGAATATTTTTATTGTTTCATTTTTTGTTACTTTTTTGTTACATTATTGTAATGTAACAGAAATTGTGTAAAAACTATTACTTTCTCTAGAAATTCCACTTTTGTTTAAAAGTAAAAAAAATCTGATATTAATGTTTTAGTTTTGTTTTTTTTTTTTTTTAACAAAATATCTGGACTAAAGCCCGCATGAAGACTCAAGTAGCAGGAGGGTAGTATATTTAACAATACCATTCTAAATTAGTATAATATCATCTAGAAGGGAAAGAAATGATAAAATTCTGGCTGCTCTGAGAAAAAAAAAAAATAAGAAAAAACCCCCAACCACCAAACCTACTGCTCTCTACCTTGTGAATTTATTACTTCATTATTAAATTAATATTCACTTCAGATCCATATCTCCCTGAAGGTCGCAGAGCTTAGCTATAAAACCTTAAATAGGTTAAGCTCTCTTGATGACTAATCTCTGCATTTAAGTTAGGCATTTGTATTTAACAGTATTTCATCAGTCTCTTTTTACGTGTTTGAGGAGCAGTTTCATTGTGGTGACCATGTTTGTGAGTTTGTTATCCTGAAGGGCTATATAGCACCCAAATATGGGAGCTTTGAGGGTGAAGTTAAAGAATTTAATTTCTTTTGAACTCATTCAGCTGAGATATGGGGACAGCTCTTACTACTGTGATTTTTAAATGTTGGTTTATTAACCCTATCCTCATATTACCTGTGCTTAAACTGCATTGCTTTATGAGAGTGAGAAGATGACTTAGGAAATAAAAACCTTTTCTTGAAAGCTAAAAATATTTCCTTTTGATAGGACAAAATGGACAAATTTGCAATTGCATAGCTTGAGAGAAATGAGGATTAACATAGTGTATATATTTCAGAGTAAAAAAAAAGCAAAACAGAACAATGGAACACCTGGTTGTCTCTTCTGTCATGGCATTGATTGGTGACATTGCATCTGATATGTACAGAATTGTTGTATCGTGCCATTTCTTTTGTCCAATTACTTGGTTACTGTAAGTTCAAAATGTTTAGAAACTTGTTCATGTGTCTTAAGAATAATCAATATATATATGAATTTTCTTTGAAGCTTAAACATTTTATTTCCTTTGAAGCAAGAAGGTTCTTGAGTACAAAGACTGGGTTTGATTCTCAATTAAATAAATATGAACTTAGCTTTGGACTCCCTGAGCTTTTCCTAGAATGCAATTTCTTATTCGGATAACAGTGAATGTGGTATGAGGTCTTCAGTGAAGTCTTTCTAAATAGCTGCAAGCACAGTTTTCTGAGGAAGAGGGAGAGAAACATCCTTTATGCACTCAGAAGAGTCCTGTGGTTAGACTTTAAACAACTGTACACTTTATTCCTGTGTGTGTTATAAAGAATACTGAATATATATATGTTATAAAGAATACTTAATACTGAGGAAACCAAGGAGATTAAATCGGATGGTTTTAGCTTCTGGAAAAAGCTGAGACATAAAACCAGGAAACTATAAGAGAAAAGCTGAAGAAAATGGGAAGTCCTTGTTATTCAGGAGATAATATCAAAAAAAGCAAGCTGCATATTGACTTGTCAAATCATGAGAATAGGTAAAAATGAGTTTGTGAGAAAAAATTGGAGCAGAAGCTTTTGCAGAGGACTTGAAAGCCATGCATTAGGAAATCTATTACTTCCGAACTAAAGGAAAAGCATTCTAAGATAGCCAAGAGTGAAGAACTCTCAGATGACACAAATCACTGACAAAAGAATAACAGAGAGCAAACATTATGTGCTCTCCTAATTTTTCATCTGTATGTGTTTTGTCACTTCTCTCATCTCTGAGTGCCCCGTGGTTAAGTCATCTTTTCTTTGGTAAATCTTTTGGAAAAGTCAAACAATGAAATGTTTGGTTAGGACAACAGGGGTGGTAGGTGGGTAGAGGATGTGGGGAATGTGTGTGTGGATTCCCTTCCTGAAACCTGAGATATGTACTTGCGTCCTACTTTCATTCCTTAGTTCTCTCATATCTTGACACCTCTATTTCAGATGTCTTTTTACAGTGGCTTTTTAGTGTTTTAAAAGAAATTAGGCAGTGATGGGGTAAGAGAGAAAACCCTGTAATGTGAGAATAACTGTTCCAAAGATAGGAGCTAGAAAGCAAGCATAGTTAATCAACTGTTTGAATGAAGGGAAGCAACCAGTGGAGTTTGGTGTATTGCTGACTCCAGGTTTGATATGGGGTGATAAAAACTGTGCAGAAATCACGGGGCTAAACCGTTGACAGCTGCTCAACACATTCATAAAGGTTGTGGAAGAGTGGGGGAGCGGAAGACAACAAAGCATGTATCTGATGCAACATTATTCCAGATAGAAAGGATAAGGGCAGATAGTGAAGAACTGTAAAACTGCTACAGGACACTGCTTGAGTAATGAAAATAGTATATGAAGTTTAATGTAGAGAATTGTAAAGTGATGCACATGGAAAAAAACATCCTAGTTTCACATTTAAAAAATGGTGGGTTCTGGCTTATCATTTTCATGGAGGAGCACAGTCCTTTTATCATAAAGTTTCATGAAAAACACACTTACTCCTTATGCTTCTCTGTGGACAATGGTAGAACCAGCCTTTTATTTCCATTCTTTTGCTTTACTCAAAAATAATGCTGTCAGAGGTACTTCAGTTATCACTAGATCACTAGCTTTTTAAAACTGTTTTAGGCAATGTTTGCCTTTTGTCAAATTAATCTAAGGCCATTTGTTCTCCTGATAATTAATAAGGGACACACATGGTGGCCCCTTAGTGTTGTGGAATACATTTTTATATTTGTGACCTCATGTTGGGTACTTGCAGCACTTCGTTATCAAACTTCCAAGTTGATATGAATGTCAGATTTTATAGTGGAAGCTGACAATTACACTTTAGAAGAGCCATAAATGTGAAATCTGCATCCCGCTGTGTAACAAAATGGTCAGTGACCGAGGATAAAGGCTAACAAGGTGGAAGCAATAAAGCTGATTTAAGTGAAGGGTTCTTATATCTATCTCAATACCACACCTTAATTAAACAGTCTTTTCCACATCACATAAGATTATTTTGCTTCCTTTTCAATAATTGGATAAATACTTGAAAGAATAATAAAGAAAGCAGAATGGTACAATAGAGTGCTGAATTGCTGTCTGTTTTTTATTTTTCTGCTTTTTCAAGGCATTTTAAGACATTTTTTTCTTTAAAGATTGAGCTTAAGATTGAGCTTGAGTGGACATTGCACTGATTTAAAGAGGGGACTTCAGTGACTTACATTTCTGGATAGTTCTACCCAGTGTTCAATACCTTTAAAAGAAACCTAGTCCCTCTTAGATACAGAAGAATTTCAGACTCATGCTTCAGTACAGCCTGTACTGGAACATAGGATTGTCAATATTTTTCACCTGCAGTCAGTTAGAGGAAAAAAAACCTTAGAAGGAATCTCATTTCAGTCAACAGGCTGTCATTTAGTGTAAATGATTCCACTAACACTGCTTACTGACTGTCAGTAGAAACCCAAGAAATTATGTGAGGATTTGAATAATTCAAACAAAACCAGAAAAAAAACACAACTGCTTTATTTTGTCTATAGTGAACTAAGAGTTAATTTAATGTGATGTACAGAATGAACTAATTCATTTTATTATAAATTGTGAAAAACATGCTTTCATATTCACAACATGTATTTACAAACATGCAGATATATGAATATTTTAGCATAAACTTAGACACCTGTGATGGCCTGTTTTCATATCACATATACATTGTTCAAATATCTGTAGTCTGAACAGTCCCATGCTTTTTAAAAACCACTTTGAATGCAACAATATTAAATAATAATGAAACCTAACGATGAACATCAAGCATGAAAAACCTTCAACAGAAATTAAGCATAAAAAAGAGGACAAGAAATAGAAGAAAAAATAACAAAAAAAATGAGAAAAAAGAATGAAAGCCTAAATAAATATCTATCAACATAAATGAAGAAAGAAGCTGCATAATTGCCTTGAAGACCACCTGTCATTTTCACAAGAGAGAAATTAGCAGACATCTTGTCAATGCATCCACTGAGAATTTTGCTGAATGTAGCACAGTCCAGACAAAAGGACTCAGAACTCACTGCCACAGAGGGTAGAAATCATGTGACTACTTGTTTTAAATGACAGTTAATTGCCCTTAAAACAGACAACCAGACAATGAACAAACAAACAAAGAAATAAATTCACCAAGAAAAACAAACCAGCAGAAAAATAATCCACTTTCCTTGCACTGAATTATTGCAAGTGTTGGACCTATGACCTAGCTGAGCTGTTCTGTTTAATATCTAAGGAAGGATTTCCATTGCATATATATACAGAGTCAGAGCATTGTAAGACATTAAATACTTTTAGAGCTATGCACTATAACCACATTTTTTAAATCCTGCTGTTCAAGAGTGGCATCAACCTCTAGTACTTATGGTTGGTGCATCTTTGCTATGCCATATTCTTGTCCATAGCTCAAGATGCTGAGACCTATTTTGAAAGAAGAGTGTTAAGACAGAGGAAGTGAAAATCAGCAACACTAAGGGATGTTTCAGGTGACAAAGCAAAGGATAAAATACAAAAAAAAAAAAAAAGAAAAAAAGAGGAGGGCTGTCCAAAGATTCATTCAGAATATCCTCTCCTTTAAAGTCGAATCAGCACTTGTGGTATTCTGACTTGACATTAAAAATATTGTAGAGACAGGAAGCTCATTTTCCAGTTAAGAGTCAAAGAATGACTGCAGCTAAAGATCTATAAAACTAGAATTTCCCAGGGACAGGTTTCTTTTCCGTTGTGTGCATTTGTTCTGACTTTGCAGGTTAATACTTTGTTTCATTAACTCTACTTCAAAGACTCTGGCATTTCTCCCTTGCATAATATTCCCTTATCTGCATGAATTTTCAAATCTGAGACATTAAAAACTAAAGGAAATGCAAGTTTTTTGTGTGAAAATTTCACTAGGGTGCAGTTTTGGCTTTTTGATAAACAAGTTCCTTTGTTTGCAGAGCTAGAGTCAGGATGTTATTGGACTGACTGGTTGCAATCTTTCTCTCTCTCTCTCACCCTTACCAGTCTCTCTCCCCAGTCATTTTTACTATAGCTTTTTGGTTGCTGTTGCTGAGGCTAACATCAAAAGCATTTTGAAGGAAGAGTACCAACAAGTAGTTTCAGAGCCTCAATGAAAATATAAGAGAGAGTCTATCAACTGCTAGTCCTCCAAATTTTCAAGAATTCAAGAATGACTATAGTTTTGTGGAAAAAACAGAGCAGCCAAAGCTTTTAAACTTGTCACCAAAGCATGAAAATACAACAAAAGGATTACTAAACACAATTCCAATTTGTGGGATTAGACTTTGGGGTTTTTTGTTTGTTTGTTTGTTTGTTTGTTTTAAATAGGTATTATCTTTGTAAGCTAAAAAGCATGATCTAAAGCTCTGTGAGGGATAGGACTGTGGATAGGAAGTATTTCCAAACATTATGGTGTCATTAATTAATGCAACTATGAACAACTTGCAAAGACTCTCTATTTGGTGAAAAGTTCAGTGGTAAAAGTTTTTGTTATCTTTTCTGCTGCTGAAGGTCTGAGTGATTGAATGTTTCCTATCAGAATGTTCAAAGTATGTGCAAAGGAGGGGATGCATTTTGCAAGGCGAGATAGCACCTGGAGCAGCAGAAGAGGGCACTGTTCACACGGAGAGAGGAGCTCATTGTCCCCCCGCCCTTAACCCCCCCCTTCTGCCTGCCCTGGAGTTCAATGAGTTATAGCCGAATTTGACTACAAATTGGACTACAAACGCTGTTTCTCTCTGTGAGCAGCATGTGATAACAGATGTGAAATAGGTTTCCTGCAGTTTGGACATTTTTGAGATGGGACCCCCAAACCCAGCCACCAGACAGTGAGATCACATAGATGCTTATATGGATATACAAAGCTTTCACAATGACCCTCCACAATATGGCAAACCTGTGTCATTCAAGCCCAGCAATCAGGAAGGCAACTGGGAGTCCTCCAGAGGGTTTATAGACCCACTTACCCATAGGTGTGTACTTTTATAGGTATGCATACATTATATAAACGTACATGTATAGATATGCATACATGGTTTAGAACAGAAAACAAATATTAAAATTTAAACTTCCATAGTTAACTTCTTTTGAAGTGTTTTATTTCTTTCTAAGAGATTCAAAGCTTCGATGTCAAACATTTTTCTAGGTTATGGCTCGTTTTTCAGATCTTTGAGCACTGGACTCCAATTTCCCAAATAATGTAGGGGATCACAGAGGCAATCAGACACCAGACAGAGTACTGCCTGATCACACTCAACTAAGCTGACCATTTGGCTTTAAATGTATGGCAAATAACCCCACTTGGAGAAATGCTATCTGAATGGTGTTGCACCAGGACAGTTCAATTCAGGTGGAGGAACAGAGTCGTGGGCCTTCCCCCCATAAATATACCTCACAAATATCTTATTTAATTACACGCTCTTTATCTTGTACTGTTGGAAGTTACCCACAAGATGCTTATTCCTGGTGGAGAAAAACCTCTGAAGAAAAGCAGAACTGAAGAAAAAGACAGCTTTGAAATGCAGCTGAACGTCTGGACAATGAACAACTTTTTACCTTAGAGACTACTTTTCCTATTGCAAGAGTATTATGTTTATTCAATTTATTAACAATGTTGTTAGAAGAAAATCTTACTTTATATGTTACCTGCAGTTTAAATCAGTGTTAGCTGTTTTTCTATTCGCTGAATGCAACCCTTTTGCTTATTGGCTCTTTGTAGTTAAGATTTATAACTTTCCCTCACTTTGTATTCTCCCTTCCCCTAACAGGGTAAGTTTTATCACAGTTTGCCCAATTATAGACACTTCCCTGCATGTACCTCCCTTGAATCCTCCCAAATTTCAACCCATGCCCTACCAGATAAAAGCTAGCTTTTCTTCTTCAATAAAGGCCATTTTGTGCATCAGATCCATTTTGTCTTCACCTGTAGGTGATTTTTATGCAAAGTGGATCTTTCCACAGTCTACCAATAAGGAGGGTGTGACAGCTATTTGCCCCCTATATTGTACTATTCCTCCAGCTTGCCAAGATCATGTTAAATTCAAATCCTCTCTTCTCTATACTTGCAGCCCCCCTTAGGTTTGTGCCGCATGCATGCGTGTTTAACAAGCTGTTTTCTGTTCACCATGAAAAGGAGAGCAAGGATGAGCTGAACAACCATGAGGACTGTGCTCTTCTCACCCTCCCACCTTGGCACTAAGAATGCACTGCCAGCCTTCATGTAGTTTTCCAAACAAAATTTCACCTTGGCCGTTTCCTTTTCTTGCTTCCAGGAATGTTATATACGATCGTAGCAACAGCCTTACTGAGGACACATGGCAATTGGCTCTTTTTCCCTGTCGACAAGGTCTGAGCCTCTGTCACCACAGGGAGCTCAATTGCCATAGTGTGATTTCTTCTTGGTAGATCTGTGGCAGCTGTCACTAATCTCCTTGTTATCTTCTGGGAGTTTGCAGACTGTTTACTGTGATTATTTCTGTGAAATTTCACTCTGTAAATCTTTCTTTCTCCCCTCAGTATGACTGGCATCACCCAGACTCTTTGCCAGGCTTTGCCCAACCTCCATACATCCTGGCAATTCACTAGAAAAATTCATAGCAAAATATAGCAACAGTCTATTTTATAACTCAGTAAATGCAAATTACGACTAAATTGTCATCAAAAGCTCCTGAATTAGCAACAGCTTACATGTATTATAGCCTCCTAATTATTCTTTTTGTTTGCAAAAGGAGTTGGTTTGTACACTACTGATACTCTTCACGAATGATTGGAACTTTTTGCAATTGACATTTCTGGAACAAACAATTAATGTCCTAATCTGTATTTGTATATAAACATTAATTTTCTGTGTTACAGAATGGAATAAACAAATATGTATTTAACTATTGCAAAGGAAATATTACAATGAAAGGTGATTATGTGAACTAGTGGTCAGAGAAAAGTAAGCACTTTTAATCTTGTCTGATGACACAACTTCAACAAACCCATGTGAATCTCAGACAAATTAAAAAAATGGAGAGGATAAGGAGGCCTCTGGTAAAATTGAACTTGCTTCAAAATAAGTTTTTATATGAAAATAAACCATTTAATTTATAGTTTCAATTCCAACATAAAAAGGAGAAAAGCAAGTTGTTATTAATGCCTCTAAATTAAAGTTGTTAATTAATGTCTCTAAAAAATAAATAAAATAAAATTAAAAAAAAAAAAAAAGCCTTGAAAGTATGCAAGGCTAGTCTGGATGTATAGAAAGCATTTAAACATTATGATATTCAGCAAAAAAGAGGTTAATTGAAAGTTCTGTGTAAGAAACCTACTGATCTGCTAGCCTGTATGAAATTACTTGTAATGTCAATGAATCACTTTTTACACTGTCTGTTTCTGTCTAGAAACTTCATTTGCATGTTATTTCAAACTATATTTTATTTTTTGGAACTTCTAGAGTGTTTATCACAGGACTTCAGAAAAAAATCCTTGAAATAGTATTAATTAAAAGACAGAAAAAGAAGGGGGAGGGAAAAGTTTAAAAATTAGTAATTTAGAATAACAGAGGGAAATCAGTTGTTCATATAACTTGATTTTTACCGTGAACAAATAAATAGCCAGCTGGTAAGATTTTACTGAAATTGGAAAAAATGTGTTTACTTTTTTTGTCAGATAAGAAGTAAGGTTAGGAGGTCTAAATTGTATTGCTCATTTTCTTAATTAAATTGTCTAAATTGTCTATTGTCTAAATCAGAAATTCCAATTTACTTAAAAGGGGGGCAAAACCAAAACATATCTAGTCATGCTGGGGCCCACACTTCTCACCTGAGATTTGCAAACTTTGGCGTCACTGCTGTTCTGAAAAACCTATCTACACAAGCAGCCAAATTGTGTGACACAAGTAGGCTTTCTTAAACCAAAAATGTGTAAGACAATCTATTATATTACTATAAAATATTCTTTTACTGTTATTTTACAGTATTCTAGACTGATAGAAAATAATTTAACATATTATGAAACATGGCAATCTGGGGTAAAAAATCCATATATACTCTCTGCAGAAATCAGAGAACAAGTTTCATATATACATACTTTTATCAATGAAAATTTCAAAACCTAATAAAATTTCTCAGATTCGCATCATGTTGTAAGGAAATTGAGGGTGGATATATTAATAAAAAGGCAAAACAGATAGAAATCTGTCTTTGAATTTAGTCATGTTCTTACTGAAACCGCTTTCTAAGTAGGGAAGCAGAAATAAGTTTGACAGCACTGAAATGGGAGACATCATGAAGAGAAGAAGCAGACTGGGAAATACAGGTAACTCAGTTGACACCTTAATTTCTTGGAGTAAAAGTTGCATTTTATTAATCCTTTCTGAATGTCTTTTTCTGAATAATAATGCAAAAATAAATTTTGTTTGCTGTTTGCATTCATTGTAGCCATTATCTTTTTGTTGTGTGTGGAAGATGGCATCAACCACATTCAAACTGCAGACTTGCTAGAGATAGTGAAGCCATAGTGGATGTGGACCTGGGCCAAGACAAGGCCCTGTGGTGGACAGGGCCATGTAAACTACCAAGATACCAGATAGGGAAGGATAGAACTTTCCTGGCATCAGAGATGGGAATTGTTAAGTTTAGACTTGGTAACAACATCATTTTCTTGGCAAATAACAACAGAAGCCTTCACTGTTAATTAATACAATACCCTTTATATGGTGCTATAAGGAGTTAGAGAGCTGGTGCTGGAAACACCCTTGCCACTCAAATGTCTAGCCTAAGCACAAGACTTCAGCTGCTGCTGTGGGTGATTTATCTATCAGAAATGTGCTGCTTGCCTCAGCCGCTCGTCTCATCAAGTGCATTCAGATGGGGCTTTGTTGGTTAAAGCTAGAAATCCAAGTCGATATCTGACTCATTGTCATTGCAGAAAGACGATCATGCTCAACGGTTTTGACACCAGGGTCACAGTTAACCTGAGAGAGAGACCCGCTCAAGCAATTGCACACAGGAACATTCTGCAGGCATATCACAGCATGTTTTATCAGAGTAGTTGAGTGTAGTTCTTTACAACCTTTTCAAAACATCATAAACCTCACTCTGTAACACAGTAGAAATATTTTCACTCAAAACTAACCACATTTTGAAGAATGTGTGTAATTATGCTTGGCAAATATAATTAAGTTTTGTAAGAGAAGCCTGCAGAAAAGTTTTCTTGCTCTTAAACTTTTGATAAACAAAAGTCAACAATTCACCAGTAATGCATTAATCATCTCCATTAAATGGAAAAGGACACTGGTGGGAGACCTCACCTCAGTCTACAACTTCCTTGTGGGGGGAGAAGGATGGGCAGGCCCTGATCTCTTCTCTGTGGTGAGCAATGACAGGACCTGAGTGAATGGCCTGAAGTTGTGTCAGGGGAGGTTTAGGTTAGATACTAGGAAAAGGTTCTTCACCCAGAGGATGTTTGGACACTTGAACAGGCTCCCCAGGGAAGTGGTCACAGCACCAAGCCTGACAGAGTTCAAGAAGCATTTGGATAATAGTTCAAGAGTGGTGTGACTCAGGGATGGTCCTTAACTCAGGGTTAAGAGCTGGACTCAATGATCCTTAGAGGTCTCTTCCAACTCAGCATATTCTGTGATTGCTGAAAATATCAAACACCTCTCAATTCTCCTCAGTTTTATTTGGAGATTTTTATAATTTTAGGAATAATATCACCAACCCCCATGTCATCATTTCTATGTTTAGGCTCATGTGATAATATTTTCTCCATTCTCTGGATATGTTTTTTTCTGAAATTCCAAATGGACTCATTTGATTGATGACATGGGAAATTGTGTTCACATACAATGTGAAGTTAAAACCAGAAGGAGCATTTAACACCTTCCAGTGTGGATAAAGGTTGCTCTTGATTATCTTCAGGGATATTTTATTATGCTGATTTGAGCATGGTCAAAATGGGTGACTAATGGATCAAGATGGACTTTATTCTGAGAAGTAAAAAGCTCTAAGTTTATCCTTGACTGGTTTTAACATTAACAAGTCCCTATTTTGCTCACAAAAAAACCAAAAAAAACCCAAAAAAACCCCCAAAAACCAACGAACCAACCAACCAAAAAAAACAAATCAAAAAAACCCCACACCCAAAACCCACCCACAAACAAACAAAAAAACCCAGCCAAAAAACCAAATGTCTTGGAAGGTGGTAAAATTATAGCATTCAGCAATGGGTTAGTTTTAGAAAAACTAGATGTGAGAATTAATAAGTTGTATGGTTTTGTGGGCATACAGTACAGCAGAGCCGTTTCATTTTAAAAAAAAATGCAGATACTAATATTGTAAGAGGGAAAAGTAAATAAAAAGTATATTGAGTTCTTTATGACACTGGCTGTCTAAATATATGAAATTTTAAGTACAGATAGAAACATTGTTTCTTACACTGTTCATGGATATTTAATTCAATAATATCATGTGCAGTATTTCTAACAGTAAACTGCCGTGTTCTATTGTTTTCTTTCATTCGTACAGCAGCTGGTATAACCTAAAGTTTTTTGTTTTATCAATGCATATACTTTGGAGTGGTCACACATATAATTCACTGAAATCTTAACATCCCTAGAAAGTCTGTCTAAATTTCCATTTGATATGTTATATAACATTTAACAGTCTTTTGTCTCCTTTCAGCATGCACAAGCACCCGTAAGGTTAGTTTCCATAAAGTAGACAAAAAGTTAAGAGTTGGTAGGGTGGTGTAGAAGCAGAATTTAGGGAATAGCTATGCTTTAGTCTTAACCAGGTCAACTTATTAAGTTCCTCAGTGTCTTATAAATAATGCCAAGTTATTTAACGAGACATCATCTAATGATGAAAGAACATAGCCTGGTATATTTATAATCTTCTTATATTGGGGTTTGTAATTCAAACACAGCATTTGCTCCCCAAAGGCCATCTTGCCATATCAAATACTGTAAGACATCATTAGCTGTGATAATATGTAAGATCTCAAGTATTTTCACTGTTAAGTCGTTGTTAAACTGCCTGTTTGATTTCAAACCCTTTCTGCCTGAGAAAAATATTCCATCATCCTGACTATGCAGATGGCCATTGTCTTTTTTGTCACAGTGTTTCTTTCCAGTAACAGATTTGGCAAACATGGGAAAAACCCCCACCCATTATACTCAAAACCTTCTAGTATCTGGCTGGAGAGATCATAACCACCCAAGTCTAAGAGCCAAATTGTATTTTCCCTCCCCACAAGCCACATTAGGTTTGCACATTCGTCCCATGAGATGTGCATGACAGCAACTGGACAGCTGGTGCAGATTTTCTTTCTTTTCACTCGTTACTTCCTACGGGCCAGAATAGTGTGCTGTCTAGGTTCCAAAAATGTAAGATGGTACACGGGCTGGTTTGCTGTTACTGCTTCCTCAGACATCTAGGCTACCAGTTTCCATCTGGGTCATGACAACAATTTCATTTCTTATCTTTGTATAGGTCTTTCTCCAAATAATCATGTTCTCTTGAGAAAAGCTCTCTGTTTTTTTTTCTGGGTCGTGTTTCTGGTAGCCAGCTTGCTGCCACTTCCCAGATTTGCAATGCTTCTCTATGTTGTACTTTCTATAATAAATCCTGATTCTGAGCCATAATGAAAAGCAGTGAATTTCCCTGGGCAAAATGTTGGTGAATTTGTAGGTTGAAACTATTTTTTATTATTATAAATGTAATTAATGCTATAGTTATATATAAAAATACATAAAATATAATTAAAAATAAAAAGTAATAAAAAGAAAAATAAAAATCCTGAAAATGTATGGATTTATTTGGCATGAAATTCTATGGGATATTAAACAATTTCAAAGTTCTTGGTTTTGTGTACCAGATTTTATTCACTGTCAAATCAATTTCTATCTTTCTCTTGATTACTTGCTTTAGGAGGAAATTGATGTAATAATCCTAGGTCCTGCTGACAGTATGATGTATCTCATAACGGGTCTGTTCATAAAAATTCTCTTGAAATTCCAGATAGATTTTTCCTTTAAACATGACTTTCCTCTACCATTGTCTGTGTTCAATGCAGAGAAGGCTCATAATACCTATCTTACTCATATGGAACATAGTAAAAGTAGTAATTATCATCTAAGAATTTTCACAGAAACAAATATTAGCAACAACCAGTATTGTCAGCTGAATAAATGTTTACATTTAGTCTGGCCCCAAATGTTGGACTTTCAGGAGAGAACATATATATACTTAGGGATCTTTACACTGATTTGAACAAAATTATATTTTTTTATGGCTTTTATCCTTAAGTTGCAAATATAAATGTTTTATCTGTATTTCACCATGAGAGGCAACTACAACCTCTGGAAAGTGTTTTCACTTAGGATGTCACACAAAGCTCAAAAATTCAATGTGGAATTCCCTTTAGATTACCTGAAGAATATATCTGGTTACATTTGAAGTTGAAAAAAGAGATACATAATTAGATTTTTAACTTAAAAAAGGAAATTATATTCACCAGTGTAACAAAGTGTTCTTATAATAAGTTGGCCTTAAAATTTTCTAGATTAATGTTTTTTTGCTATGTCTAAGTCTGCAAGTTTTTGTTTTCCTTCCCTGGGACTTTTTTACTGTCTGGTGGGACAGTATTTCTTGTGGGTTTTCTTGCATTTAGTTTCTGCATACAGTCCACTGTGAGCCCATGGACAGTACAGAAATGAGATTTATGCTGGTGTAACACTCCATCTAGCTTGTCTTTTCCCAGGAAGAGATGAGGAATTGAAGTGAGAGCATCAAGCGGTACCCAGGCAACTCACCTTGATATCTGAGTTTTAAGATGTAACAGAACTAGTACTGCTTGCCATAGAAATGTATCATAGAATATTACTGCGTAACCAAAGCCTTGATTTAAAGAAGCCAGCCAAGCAAAATAAAGAAACAATAAAGAAATGAACTGAAGCCGCTGAGCAGGCAACGCTGGTTTGATGTATAACAAGGAGTAGTGTCTTAAAGAAGTTTATAAGTCGGTCACTCAAGAACTTTGGGGGCTCCAGACAGAAACAACTACTAGAGACCCTCAGTGAATCCCCTGAGAGACCTTATATATGTATATATGCTAATTAGTGCTGGGAAATTTTGTGAATATGTAATAGGAATGGAGGCAACAAAACTGAGTAATCACGTAATGCAAACTTACAAGCTGTAGCTGAGCTACCTCAGTGCTCTTTTGCAAATGATTAGCGGTGCACGCAGCACGCTGAATAAAGAATGCTTGCCTGCTAAAACTCACAAAGTGAGTCTTAGAAATCTTTTTTTAAGTGCCAGTTTTAGGCAATAACCTGGCTGCTGTTCCTGCCTCCAGGGGGCAGAAGAAAAGAGGAAGCAACAGCAAATCAAGGCTTAGAAGATGTTCTCTGTTGGATAACACCCTCTTGACTTGTGTGTCTTGGAAAGGTGGAAACTGAAGTTGGATTTGTGTCAGTTTGTTAGCACTCAATATTACCACTCAGCTGTAAGCTCAGTTATTTTGTTTCAGTAAGTTTCTCTTCCACATATTTTAAGCTTCTTCAGCTATCTGGCTCAACATACTGAATTTCTTAATTACTTTAATAGTGTTTCATGTCACTGCGGATGCTAATGTAATGTAGTTTTCCTGGTGGTATTACCAACACTGATCTTTCACATAGTCCTTTTTTGCTCTAGATTGACCTTGATGCTTAAAATTTATTTGAATTCTTGTTTCTAATTTTAATTCTTGCTCTAAATTACTGGAAATATTAATTACACACATGTATTCATATATGTTCACCATAGAGGACATATAGAGTCTACAATAAAAGAATGTCCATATTGAAGAGACAGTTCAACACGATTCACTATGTTTTCTTTTGGTATCACAGTTTTGAAAAGTAGCAGCAAGACTGGAAAATTCTCTGGTTTTCCTTCATCTTTTAAGAGTCACAAGTTTCAATTACAGCAAATTAACTGTACTGTTTAGTATTTTTCTGTCTGAGGGTCTTAGTCATTCCACATGTAAAATGTGGAAAAAATGTGTAAAAGGGAGACTTTTCATGAACTGTATTTATTTTGTCATAGTGAAATCTCTGGTGAGTGTATTTGACACACGGAGCTCCTAAATAGCCATATAGTAATTAATATTTCTTCTAAGTCATTTAGGGCATATCTCTGTCTTTAGTTCTAAGTTCTCCAGAGCCTTCACGATTTGCCTGGCTCCTGCCTCTTAAAAGAGAAAAACAAAGTTAATAAGTTTACAACTGTACAAATTTATTTCTGAAGTATGGAGTCTATTGATATGACAGTCCATATGTTCAAATTTTGGCATCAGCCAGACAGGGTTAGCAATGAAATTTGTAACAAGAGTTTCAGTATGACTGTGTATCTTGGTTTTTGAGAGAGAAATAGATAAAAACTAGTGATGCCACTGATAAGATTAGAATATATAGTGTAAATTGTCTGGTTCTGCTTTAAAAAATTTACATTAAATTTGCATCTGTAAAAAAAAAAAAAAAAGATAAAATAAGTTGATTTCCCACACTGCCAAACTAGAATATTGTCTATTCCACAGAAAAGTCTTCAGATAACCTCCATTTTCAAAGCTGAATAGGAAGTGTCAGTGATGTAACTATAGAAACACATTGATGAAAAATAGATTCCATTTCTGTCATGCACACTTATTACTTGATAATAGAATAATAGAAAGAAAAAAAGAAAATTGAAGCTCAAAGGAAAAAAAATTATGAAAAGCTTTTTTTTTTTTTCCATTTACATTGTCTCCTTCAGATTTGTCAGTCTTGAAAAATTATGTGTTCCTTTGAGCATCGGTATCTCACGTCTTGGAGGAGCAAAACTTTGGCACTTCTTGTGCTCAGAACTCTTTTTTGGCAGGTTTTTATATCTGCCAACCAAATAACTTTGATATTTACTGCTAGAAAAAGAAATAAAACTTTATTGCATAATCTTATTGCTCAAATACATCATAGTAAGATAACATTTTAATGAAAACTGACCTAAGAGATTTAAATCTTTCTTTATTTTTAAAAAATTATCAAATTTTTCCTTCTGCTGCTGCACTGGAGCAGTGTTTTGGCTTTGCAAGGTATATTCTCCACTGTACTATATATAACTGTGTAGAAATTGTTAAAACTAACTATAATACGCAGCCTTGTCAAAAACAAGGCCTTAGGGACTTTGAATTCTTGGTCCTATTCCTGAATATGGTAACTGCTTGTCTGATCTCACACCAGTACATAATGTATAGACTTTGCATTGAGATCTCTGTATATTAACTGCTGAGACTGACATAGAATTGCCTTGAAAGGAAATAACAACAATAATATAAAACCTGAACTAAAAAATAAGGAATAAATGTTGTAACTGAAGGGTTTTGAACACTAATGTCCTTGACATCAACAGGCAGGGGAGACCTAGAAATTCCTACACAATTATTTTTAAATTTTTGGGGGTTTCCTCCTTTATAGCAATTGCTGGATACTCTAGTTTCCAGTTAAAAACTATAGGTTGGTTGTTTTAGAACTGTATTTCTTATGCAAAGTAATACATACATTAAGGAGCTTGCTTTTTTATCAAAGGTGGTGTTATTTTTTGTGTTAGAAAATTACATGCAGAAAAAAGCTGCATGACTGTAATGTGAAACTATGTAACCAGGAGATTCAGTTTTGCCTCAAAAGCTTTGCCAAAGGTCTATTATTAAAAAATAAGTAAATGGATGTGATTGAGATTTAAGAGAATGAGCAGAAACCATCTTCTAGTTGCTGTCCTACATTTTTAGACTGTGGTCCCCATGTCTTAAGACATCTGAGGATTGGTTTATTTTAATCCTGCAACATTACCACTGAAGATGGCAGCTTTCATCCTTCAGTTTCAACAAATACCCATGTGTGATGCAATTGAGAGTCTCTGGAATTACTATTTGTCCATAGATGATCTGATATGTCAATAAAGAAAGATCAATTTGGAAAACGACACCTGCAAAAAACCACTACAACAATAAACAGGCAATTGGAGAGTTTGGCTTAGGATACTAAAAACAGTTGTCTTGTTTAATCCAGAAAGAGAAGGGTGTTTATTGTTCTCTATCATTTGATCAAGTGAATAAATACAAAGGATAGCAAAGAGTTATTAAAGTTTAAGGATGATTTCTGGCAAAAGAATAAATGAGTATAAACAGATTTTGAATAAATTTAAGGTAGATTTTAGAGGAAGGTTTCTAGGTATTGAGAAATTGATGTTCTGGAAAAAAAACCTTTGCACAAGAATAACTGTGGAAAAAATGTAATTAGTTATAAGAAAGAACTACTGCTGTTTGTAATCAGCAGTTCCACTGTTGCCTTCAGTTTACAGGGACTGTAAAGATGACTCAGAATTTCTTGTCTGTCTCTCTACCCACTTTCTCCTTGGTGTGATACGGAAAGTATGGAGTTCATATGTTCTGTGAATCACACTGATGTGAAGGTCTCAGACCTTCGCTTAAATCACTAGAAAAGGGTTGTAGATACAGAGAAACTTGAAGATATCATACATTGTTATGTAGTAGGATCATTGTTTCTCAGTCTTTGTACAGAAATACTGTTGCACTAGTGCACATCTAAATCTTACAGATCAGTCCTATAGCTGATAAACCAGTAGATTCAAGTCACAAACATTTTCAATATTCATCTTTTAAATCTTGCAATGGAAAATTACTTCAAAAATATTTTGTTCTGCTGGTATAATATAAAGCTTAACCTATAAACTAGTGTTAACTTCTTCATCAAAAAACCCTTACGTTATCTGTAGCAAGTTCCTTTTTTTTTTTTACAGAAATATATAGGGCAAATCAGTCAGTAACCTTAAAGCTTCTGCAAAGATAGAGGTGGAGATTACACATTACATCTTCCTGTAGGGAAGCTTCACAGACACACATAGCTGCAGAGAAAGAACTAAGCAATGTGTGAATTCAGGTTTGCAGAGAAAACTGTACTGCCAAAGCCAAGGGCCCTTGAAGCCTAACAGCTTCCTCTAAATGTCTTGTATCTCAAATATTGCAATAGCGGCACACTGAAATGCCTTATAAAAAGGATATTAAAAGTAAGACTGAAATTAATGTCCAAGGGTATATTTAATACTCATGAAGGCAGAATTATCAGAAAGTAGCAGATGACTAAATAAAGGTCTCCTAGAACTGAACATTGAAGAAAGACACAAATCTTTCTGCTGCAATTTAACAGATGTTAACCAATATTATCTTTACTGATTCTATTGTGATCATTCATATTAACAGCATAAGAAATGTATAGCACAACAGAGAGTGATTAATTAAACTTCATAAAAACCGTGACTCCTAGGTAGATATTAACCAATTAAAAACCTAGGATTTTTGGAATTAGTTACAAAGGTAAAACGAGCATTAAACTGGAAGCCAAAATGGAAAAGAGGTGATTGAAAACTAAAAGCTCTTCTACTCTTTACTACCAAAGCAGTAAAGCTTTAACAAAGTGACCTGGGAATCACCTGGGAAAGTGAATAAGAATAACCCAGGGTCAGATTTTTTTTTGATGTCATATGTCACAAAACAGAGGAACAGAACTGTAAAAGTTGGCACAGAGGCACAAGAAGACCTTTAGGATAGTGATGTTTGGTGTTTCTTTTTTAATAATTCACAGGATTACAAACCAGGCAGGAAAAATAATTAAATTCTTGGAAAACAACAGAACAGAACATGAGTTAGAAAAAATCATATGGGATGTCAAGTCCTTTGTAACAATACATATAAAGATGAAACTTTAGAAATCTGTCCTTGTTTTCACTTATTTAGATGGATGTTCTTCAACTGATTCTGGAGAAAGATCATATTCTTATGTCCAGAACATTAAAATACAGTTTCAGGCATTGTGCATGTAGATTTTTTCTTTTTCAGTGACCCAATACAGGCCCATGTCAGAGCATTAGGCAGAAGCCAGCAGTGTTTTGACTGCCCAAGTAACTCTTGAGAGAATAACTTACTTTGCCCAGTGCCAGTCACACACTTTAGGTCATTTGGCACAGGTATTCCCTCCAGGCTTGTCATCCCTCTGTCTTATCCTCTTCAGCAGTGGGAGCAACTCCACTACATTCAGACACTTAAGTAAAATCAAGTATATGCAGTGCCAGTGTTGACAAAGACACAGACAAAGTGAAATCTCCCCATACCATATGCAGGACTTGCTCTCCAGTGGAGATCTCAGCTTACAGAAGCAGTGTGTGATCTGGGTCTTACTGCAAGCCTTTCTTTGCTTCCTACTCATAACAACACTGAACTCCCTTTCCAGCTCACCAGGGGACTCAGCCCTTTGCTTTCAGGTGAGTTCTGGTTCTGAGTTTGTCACACTTTTAAGTGTGATTTGAAGCTTAACACAGTCCCTCTGGAAGTAGGCAGCAAGTGAAACTGCCATTAGTGCCTAGGAATACCAGTGTCATGTAATGGAACCAGTAAGAAAAGCAGCACAGAGCTTGGCAAGCATCATATGATGCTTTAACTAGAATTGTGCGTTTATATCCTACAAATGAACAATGTAATAATTAAATTGGAACAACTGTCAGGGCTTCTTTAAATTCAAGTGGGAAAAGCACTGACTAATGCAAAAATTGTACGCTTGCTATTCCCTCTAGAAAGGCAATAAAAATGTCTGAAATGGTGTTCAGTGCTTACATCTCTCTGTAGTGTCCTTTGGATGTTTCTCTACACCTTTTTAAGTGCTTCAAATAAACTTCTGGAATATGTATGGAAAAGCTAGATTGGTCCTCAAGTGTTAGCCCGGGCAAGGGGAAGGATCACTTTACTATGCTCACTCCTGGGGCTGATTTGATGATGATTTAGTTTCCCTAACTGCTCAACACTGCTTAAAGTCAACTAATTCTTTGATGATCTGTTTTCTTCTTCATTTTTAAAATATTTTTTTAAAAAGTCAAAATGCATAATCTTAATAAAGCTCTGAATATTGATACAATTGCTAAATTGCTAAATTTGTTTGGATATGCCATGTTAGAATGAAAATTTGTATTGAATGATCCTATATCTTCTGTTATAAAGCAAATAAAAAAAAATCACACAGAAATTAAATCCTTGAGAGAAATTACTATAAATGCTTTTTTATAATAGAGGTGTCTGGAAAACTCAGAGAAGTTTAAAAAGAAAAGATTCAGAAATTAGAAAACCAAAAGTCAAACCCAAAATAAACAAATATGACTGGAAATTGGTTTAACAGTAACAACTACTTTGCTGTATTAAAAAGTTCCCTGAAGATTGACTAAAATTAATATGTGACCTAGTTAGGAAGAAAAAATATTCACCGAGTTATTTTCAGGCAAATAATATTTAGTTCACTTTAGAATTTGATTCTGCAGAGAGAATGTTGTAAAGAGGACCTGAAGTAAA
This sequence comes from Oxyruncus cristatus, assembly GCA_013399855.1. Lineage (NCBI taxonomy): Eukaryota > Metazoa > Chordata > Aves > Passeriformes > Cotingidae > Oxyruncus > Oxyruncus cristatus. The sequence continues at coordinate 838,015 of VXAY01002656.1, forward strand.
ACACAAAAGTGGTCCTGCAGATTTTTCTGACTGCTACAGCCTGTCTATTATGCAAGAAAAGAAGACAGAGAAAAAGCTGGAAAAGAAATATAACAGAGAAAGTAAAGTGGAATTTACTGAAGATTTCTCTATACATGTACTCTACCACCAGATACTTACCAAGCCTATGCACTCTGAAACCCTGTTTCTTCTAATAAAGTTTTAAATTTACCTAAAAAGATCTCAATTTGCTCATGTTGAAAGGCCTGATAAAACCTAGGTCTTAAACTGAAGTCCTAAATGTTTGCTAAATTTCATATAGCTTCAAGCTTTTTACTAGAACTTCATTCAGAATCTCTACAAATGACATAACAAGCATATCATAGCTCAAACTTATTAATGCAGTAAACTGGTACCCTGGGATCAGAGTAAGGGAGTAGTAGAAACTTAGACATGGCACAAAGGGACTGCAGGCTTTAGGGAGAATAATCATAACTCTGCTTTCCTGTTTAAATTAGGTGTTAGATTATTGGAAATTTCAAAATTTCCTATAAGTCAATTGAACTGCTGGAAATTTCACCATCACTCAGATTACATACACCTCCAGGTATCATATATTAGAAATTGCAAATACAGAACTTGCAGTAACCTACAAGCAAGAGTTGAGTCAGATGAAATCTAGAATCTCTTCATAGTACTTCTGTCCAAAACACATTTCTCAGCTTTGGGCTCAGATGTTTCGAGAGTTGCTAATGACTTCATGGAATTTTGCTGAGAGACAAGAACAGAAAAATAGACTGAGGAAAGGATTGCCTGAGAGTCTCTGCAGAATGAAGAGAGCAGAGCAGGTGTTATCTCCTAGGGGTGAATAACAGGAAACATCCTCTCTCTTATACCACACGCAATACAATTTTCTTTTTCCTAAAGCTCTTCAATTATAGTCTCTTATCCAGGAACACCTATTTATTAACACCTACATTTTCTTTCTGTTCTCTTACATCACTACTGGAAGACTAAGACATTTGCTTAGCTTTCATATAAGGAGAGCAGGAAAAAACTGCATTATTCCTGGTGTAGGTCTCTCTCTGTAATACATGCTATATTCTTCACACTGCTCCTTTCCTGCTGCCTGTGAACGAAGGACCAGAGGCTCAGCTCTGACTCTGCACAGATCCATAACCTTGACTCAAACAGCTAAGGAAGAGCTTTAAGCAAGTTCATAGAGGGATAAGAAATCAAAGAAATTACACTGTCAAGATGAAATAAGTAGCAAATCAGGGAGTTAAAAAAGAGGTTTCTCCATGGGAAGGTATAAATACCTACATGAAAAAAAATGGGAGCTTAGTTGGGGTTGGATTAGTGGGTCATTACATAAAGTTATCAACATCACCTGTGCTGATGAACTGGCTGAAAATCACACCTCGGAAAGAGGGAGGAGCTAATTCACAGCAGCTGCAGAGGTCAGCCCTTTTCCACTTGTCCAGGGTGCTCTAGGCAGCAAAGACTCTTCAAGTGCTGTGTCGGAGGAGGTGAGTAAGCTAAGGGTTAGCCTGACAGATTGCTAAATCCTAGCCATCTTTTGTATGTTAGTCAGCAAATACCTGCTTGGTACTTTTAAGTTCTATATATTCTGCTTTCAGAGATTTTTTTGCACCCAGCTAAAGAAACCTGAACAAACTGATCCAGAAGAGAAAGCTTTCTTGTGACCTATCACCTCTGCTGCACTTGTGGAAAAAAAAAAAACAACAAACCAACAAAACAAACAGCCGTAGTTCAGCTGTATCTCTACCCCTGAAACACTAAAGTATATTTGGAACTGAGCGGATGGCAGATGTTTAATACCTCCTATGACTTGTACCAGGGAGCACATTTGGAGAGGAAGTGAAGATTGCTACACCCAGTTGGAGCTTCAAGGAGAACTAGTATAAAGTATCCCCATCACAATTTGCTCAAAAGGATACACTAGTTAATAACACTTCTACTCTTTCCAAGAGTGTCAGTTTTTTCCCTCTTTTATTTTCACTACTGCTTAAGAGAATTTCTGCTTTCAGATTGGTGACTGATTACACTTAGAAGAATTGAGACAAAAGGGGAATGTAATCATATTGGTTCAGCAAACAAAAAAAAAAATGCTCCATCTGTTATCATAATCTTACTTCCTTAGTACCACAAATGAATTTTAAAATTACCCCCCAAAAAATAAGCAAAAAAGCTTTGAATTTTTAATAAATAAATATTTAACCACATCATCACTCTGATAGTAATATTCTACCTATTGAAATTTGCCTGTGTCAAGTGGCAAGTACTGTTTTTTGTACAACACAGAACATCTAAGGTCTCACTGAGACAGAAAAATCTGACATACATAACTATTGAACTAATTCCAGTACTTTAGCAAATAAAAGTGGAAAGGTAGATTAAAAAAAAAAAAAAAAGGAAAGGCAACATATTATTTGCAAATCTTTTATGAAGAAGAGGCTTATATGTTCTCTTTTTTACAAAACTGCATTACTCATTTCTAAATTAAAAAAACAAACAAACAAAAAAACCCCAAAACAAAAACAAACCCAAACTCCCTTCTCTAGAATTCCTTAGATCTAACAGCTGATTGTTCTTCTCTTAAGAAAATTATGATTGCTAGTTTTTCCTTTTGAGGAACTTGGCATGATTTCCTCTTTTTCCTTCAACCATTTTAACCTACCCAATTTTAAATAAGTCGCTTTGAAAACTCCACTATTCTACTGTATATGCTGTATACATATATATATATTGTTATATGTAAATAAATAACAATGCTGCATGAAAAGCGCTTTGCATGTTCTGAGTGGTACATAAACTACTGAAATTATGGTCATTAGACCTAGAAGGAGCACCCTAGAATTTTTTTTTTCCCCGTAAAACTATTCTTCAATTAAGTGCCATTTTAGCCTACTTAGAAAACTCGTCCATGTCTAAGAATAGTCTCCACAGCCTGTAGAACTGAACCGAATAGATATTAAACAATGATCTGTTTAACACCCAGTCTTGCTATGTGGATATTATATTTTCCTTCAACAATCCTCTTCCTCTAAGAGAGAGTTGGCAAGAATACTAAGGAATAGATTTGCAGCTGGGAGGAAGTGCTTATTGAAATGTTTTATTTTTCTCCACAAGTGACCCTCAGCTGCATTTAACCTCAGGACAATGACAAGTTAGTTTTTTAAACAGATTAAATGCTACAATTTGTACTGTATGCCTTTCAATGGCTTTTATACATTTTTGTGAGTATAAAGATACACCTTGAACTTGATATATGAATTCCTTTGTTAAGCTAAAGACATTTTTTGATGGTAGAGAGTAATCTGAAAAGAAGCAACCCAGTAAAACAGAGGACATTTTGTATATACAGGCTGGGATGCAACATAGCTGATGGTAGCTCACAGGTCCTTCAGTATTCATAGTGGAAGTTGCTTTACAGTGCTGTGGCAGAATTTCTTTCAGGAGAAAAGGCTAACCTGGATTCTACACATTCACATCTTCCTGTGCTTTTGGAGTTACCAGCAGAATTATCACCAAGAGAGGACTGTCACGTGGGCACCGTTGTACTGAGAAGCTATGCTCAAAACCATTAGTCTGATATAAATTAAATTGATGCTTAGGTTTCTTCTGGCTCAAGATTAGAAACAAAACTGTCAGAACAATGTTGATTTCTGGATTAGTGTTTGATCAATCCCTCTAAATTTTGAAAGACTTTTCTGGCAATTTTTAATCTCATAGTTGTGAGATTATAGCTGTTTCTGGTCACCATCCACAGTCTCTGGTTACTGCAGAACAGAAGTTTCTGTTTTGGAAATACAGAAATGAGATTATCACTTCAGTGTCTTATGCAGGGTCCCCACTAAAAGCTTTGATCCGGAGTATTCCATTATTACTATGAGATTTCAATAGTGGTGGTCTCAACTTGGAATCTTTTCAAGGAAAATTGATGTATTTCTCAGAAGGTAGTTACAATCATAAAAAACAAACTCAATGTCAATAGAAAAATTGGCATACTTCTCTGAAAATAATGTAATGTTTGAAAGCTGCTACCCCCAGGTGCCCTTGTTCTATCAAGCAGTCATCAAACAGCTTCTTAAATCAAACAAAAATAAGTGAATGAAAACTTTCTTATAAATCCCCCTCTACAAAGAACATATAGAGTACACTAAGAATTTTATTGTCCTGTAATAACTCTGACTCATTTTAGCAAGCTCTTTCTCTTACATGAACATTATTACCATGTACTGATGCAGATGAGGATCACATTAATCAAATCTTCTTTGGTTTTCTTTTTGTTATTTTTTTTTTTTCATCCCACCCATAAATTTCATTCAACCACTTCTGAGAATTTGTCAGTGACACCTTGGCTGACAAATCAGGAAAAGTCTTTCAGCAACATCCTCTCTTTCCCTGACAGATATAATATGTAGTTGATTTTGTCTTCTCCATGCATTGAATTTCTTGCTCACAATTTATAGACTGTCTCCTACAGTTCAGGTATAATTTAGACACACATCGAGTAAAGTGGAATCACAAGTATATGAATTAAGCATGTGCACAGGGGCCTTTGATTGCTTCTGTAGTCTGTTTGAATAGTCTTCAGATTGGCACAGGCTCAACCTGGCTGCTATCTTTAGACTGACTTCACACAGCAACCTGCTTCTGTTCCAGTGTGCACCGCTGCAAGAGGAGTAACATCTTCCCTCTTAAGGAAGAAGAACCTACTAAAATCGCATTGCCTTTCTTTCTACTTTCTCAAACACGTGCCAAAGTGGTTTTTTTTTTTTTTTTTTTTTTTTTTTTTTAATGAGCCTTTATATCTCTAGATCATTGTTATAAGACTTTAATGTTAAAACATATCTCCAGGCCTGCCTAGGCTAGAACTGTAGTTTCCAGCACCGGCATTAATTTTTTTTGACAAATGCTCTAAGGTGAAGTGGCATTATTTTTAGAAACCAGGTCAGTGGATAATTATAGAGGAGCAAAATCCGGTTTCATCCATGTTAGTCTATGTACTGGTTTTGTTTGGGGTAGAATTAGCTTTCTTCACAGTAGCTAGTATGAGCTATGTTTTGGATTTGTGATGAAAACAGGGTTGATAATACAGAGATGTTTTTGTTATTGCTGAGCAGTACTTACACAGAGTCAAGGCCTTTTCTGCTTGTACTACCACACCGGTGAGGGGGTTGGAGTGCATGCTGATCCCAACTGACCACAGGGATGTTCTATACCACGTGACATCATGCTCAGTATAAAAAGCTGGAAGAAGGGGGAATATTCGTTGTGATGGCATTTGCCTTCCCAAGTCACCATTACATGTGATGGAGCCTTGTTTTCCCAGAGCCTGCCAATAGGAAGTGGTGAACACCTGCCTGCCAATGAAAAGTGGTGGATTAATTCCTTGTTTCACTTTGCTTGTTTGAACAACTTTTGCTTTACCTGATAGAGCTGTCAATCAAATCTCAACCCATGAGTTTTCTTCCCCTTCCACCAGTGAGCAACTGGCTGAGTGGTGCTATTTTATGGCTGGGGTTAAACCACGACAGCCCTTTTCCATGCCCAGCGTGGAGCTTGAAGGGTTCGAGGTTATGACAGATTTGACTGGAATGTTCTAGATCGAATTTATAGCTGTGTGCTGTTTAGCAATTAATCATTAGGCTCCTCTGCTTCCTGTGGGACTTGCATGCTTGACTGTATGTTAGTCTAGTGGTCATTAGTGGCCAATTTTTCTTCCACTGCTTGCATTATTGCCCATTAAAAATATGCTGGGGAAGACATTCTGGATTATTCCTGCCCCAGGCAAAGGCAAACCCACTCACAGGACTGCTTATGCTCAAGGAGCTAGGGGCACTTGGGGGGCAATGCGGGAGGACGTGGGAGTCTAGTGTGTGTCTCAAGAGGATTTAATTTTGGTGAAATTAGCAAATTAATTAAGTAGAATGATATTAATTGTTATGTAACACTGTGTATTATCACTTCTGTGGAGGTTATGTGCCTAGTATCACACTGGGTGCCTCACAGCATCCATCTTTGCTGCTCTGGATCCAGGGATCTGAAACTGATTCCCCTTCGATCAAAACGTTAATGAAGAATAAACTTTGATGAAACTTGAACAAGCACAGATGTGATGGGAACAGAATTAGCTTCACCATGCAATAATCTAACACAACACACCATTCATCCTACCTGAAAGACTTTGACACATAGAACCCAATCTCTTGGATGAAATTAACTCAACTGCCCTTTATAGGGATGGTCCATAGACTAAGGGAATGATACCTCTGTATATATCTATCCAAAGACAGGAAAGGTGATGCAAGACATAAAAGGTATGGAATAAGGAGTGGAAACTGTCCTGTGTAAAGTAGGATAAGCAGGTGTCCCCAGAAATGCCAAGGCACTGGAAAGAATTCAAAAGTTTGTTTAGAAGGCCAGAACACGAGAAACTTACAAACACCTGAGAGTGCACCCGGCCCAGGGAGAAAAAGGCAAGTTTCTCAACTCGCAGGGCCTCTTTATCCTCTCTGTTTCTCCCCCGCCTTTCAAAGGCCTTGGTACATGTCTGTTAAGGCTATTTCTCTCCGGCATAGGAGAGAGAGAGATAATACAGTTCTCTCTGCAACCCCCCTCTGGACTGCAGAAGGGAGAAAAAACATCTAACACTCTTGAGAAGGCACTTTGCAGACTTCCTAAGAGAAAACAGGAATTTCTAGCTGTCCTGTTACAAATTCTACCAAAAGCAAACTTTTATCCTTAGTAACTGGCACAGTGCTGTGGTTTGGATTTACTATGAGAATTTGGATTTACTACGAGAATCATGCTGTTAACACATTGAAGTTTAGGCTGCTGCTAAGTAATGCTTACACTAAGTCAGGGGCTTTCGAGTGTCTCCTGCTCTGGCAGTGGGGAGCTGCACAAAGAGCTGGCAGGGAGCACAGGCAGGACACCTGATCTGAACTAACCAAAGGGATATTCTACACTGTAGAATGTCATGCTCAGTATATAAACTTGGGAATGGGCTGGGTATCAGTCAGAGGGTAGTGAGCAGTTTTATTGTACATCACTTGTTTCTCTTGGTTTCTGTTGCTCTCTCTCCCTCTCCTTTTCATTACTATTATTAGTTTTTATTAGTAGCATAATTTGATTAATTATAAATATTATTATATTTCGTATCAGTTATGAAATTATCTCAACCCATGAGGTTTACCTTTTGTTTCTGATTCTCCTTCACACAGGGGACTGTGTGTGTTGCGTGGAAGATGGGGAGTGAATGAGTGTGTATGTGGTACTTAATTACCAGCTGGAGTGAAAACAAAACACCTTACTGCAGATGTTTTCATACAGCAGATTGCAAAATCTTTTAAATGCTAGTAGAAATTAACACTTTGATAAAGAAATGAAATGAAAAATCAAAAGGGGAGTGAACTTTTGCTTCAAGGGATTTTATATTTTAGTGTTTTCATTTGTGATAGGTAATTCTCTGATCTCTAATACCAGCATCCCTTTCTTACACACCTATATATTTTAATTCTATTAGAAAACTAGTGTAATGAGCAGCATTAAGAAGAGTCTTACTGACCTGATTAAATGGGAAGAAAAGGAAAAGAATGGATGAAAAGAATTTTCTGAGTTAAAGAAAACTGTCTTTACATATCTTCTCTGAGTACAGAATCTGATGATCTATCTTGAAAACATAAATATATAGCCCAGCATTGAGGAAAAAGAAAAAAATAGTTTCTTAGGATAAGATTGTTATTTGAAGGGTTGTAACATGTATTTTCCCATTTAAGGTCCAAGAGCAATCTAAGTCTCTATTTCTTGATTCATCAGCTACAATAATCTTATGCACATGAGGAGTTATTATGTGTTTCAGTAGTCTTTGAATATACCATCAGCAGAACTCTCATGTCTGATGCAAAAGTTTTATTATATATACAGATATTTTATATATTTTGAAGCAAACACACACATATGTGTGTATGCATATATATATATATATATATGTCTGTGTTTATTTCCAGATGGATTACTACAGGTGGCACAAATTTCACAAGCTGTCATGCATTGGAATCTTGCCCTTGCTCACTGGTGCACTGATTTATGGAGATACTGCTGTATGAAGCATGCCTCACAGTCAGGTTCTATGCTTGGGTAATGTAGATCAGCTCCTGAAGTATAAGTCTCTGGAGATCTCCCCACTGATGGATCTCTGTGTGTCACTGAATAACACAATGCCAATTTAATTTTTTAAGTCTCACCACTTCATGAAATGTTATGTTTTTTAAATATTTACATGCGATTCAAAGACAAGACATTAGGTCAGGTCCTTGTGAATTTAAAACAGTTTTACTTATGGTAAAAACCAACCAACCAAACAAACCAAAAAAACCCAACATTAAAGAAGAGGTAGATGAAGTCCAGATTGCCTTTATTCTTTATACAAAACAATGTATACTTGTGACCTTAATGACATTCCAAGTCTTCAAATTTTATTTCTTTTTTTAGTGTGATGGTGTGAAAATTAGAAATGCCCTATGAAAGCCCTGAAAAGCCTTCTAGGAAGTGGGCTGAGTTCACTGACATATTAACAAGGGTAAATGAACAGCCCTTTTCCATTCATCTGTTTCATCTTTCCTCCCTTTGACCTGTACAAGGTTATTCACCTCACCAACCTGATTCCAGCATGTTGAACCAAATGGAAATTTAAGGAAAAAACTCAAAGTGAAGGCAATCATTAACTCTTATGCTATGTTCTCTTATAACCACGTGACTTCTTGCTGTTAAGATATGGCAGAACAGGAAACCATGTGGAAATAGAAAACCAGATATGGACCAACTGCTAGTGGGCTTTTTGTCTGAGAAAGGAGTATAGTAATGGTCCAAACTCAATTCTCACTCTTTCTTCTCGTGCCAGACTACTTGATAGAGCAGATGTCCTCTTAGTTATCTCTTGTGAACACCAGGGTTTAAGACTACAAGCTCAAAGACACTATAACAGAGAACCAAGCCTGCGAAATATATGTACTACTTCAGTCTTCCTCCTGAGGAAATATTGGTCAATAGCTTCCTTTTCTGCTACATCAAACACTGATTTGAAAGTTGGATATCAAATTACCTTTTGGGACAGATAGAATATTTTTATCCAGGAGATTAAAAAAAGTCACCATCAAGTAACTGATTTTCTGATAGTGAGAAGATGTATTGTTTCAGAATTGATTAAGCTTCCAAAATCATATCGTGTGTGAGGAAGTATAAATCCTGCCCAGAGATTTATTGGAGAAACTCTGCTCTTGTTGTTTTCAAATTCTGAACAAAAATGTGGAGAGGATACTGGGTGATACTGCAATTATCATGGAGGAAACAGTTTGTCTGAGACAGGCCAAAGAAAATAACATAATTTTTGGTACGAACATTTGTTGTTTGTCAGCCTGTTGCCAGATTTTAGGAACACTCTTAACATGAACAGAGTCAGGTTTAGAAAGGAGACATTGTTTATTCTGTGCAGGGTGCAAGATGGAAGTTTTTCACAAATCAAGCAGGCCAGGAAATAAAAAGAATTTTTACACTCAAATTGACATAAACCTGTCCATCTAATGCATAGTTATGAGCTACCTGATGCACAGTCATTTAGCTTGCACAACATTATGCTTGCTCCTGTGCCTGTGTGGGCCTCTTTGGGTGAGTCTCTGGTTGTCACTGATGGTCATTTGGGGAGTTGTCCCTACTCAGTCTCAAGAAAAGTTCTGCTCAGGATGCACAGAACACAAGACTGTGTGCCAAATAAGATACGATCTTCAGCTCTGACGCCAAGCAGGACATAAAATACAGAAGCTTTCCATAAGCATTATGCACCACCTGTTTAAAACATCTGATAACATCCACTTGCATTCAAAGGAGGGGTTGAAGATGAGAATGATACCATTAGCTGCCATCTGTAACAGTGATCAATGGGAGGAATAGAGAATTCTGTTTAAAAAACATCAAACCCACAGATATCTTTGCAGTAGGTCCATATTCTGTTTTTTACTTCTGTTGACTTCTGTGTAAAGCTGGGATATTCAGCCATTTAGATTAGAATTCCAGTCCAATTTTAAAATGTTCCCCAAAATCCTTGGGTAGAGGGTTATATGAAAGGTATAATATCACAAGGTATGAAAATACTTAAAACTAGAAAAGTCACTGCCTACTTTAAATTGTGTTCTCTTATTGATATATTTAGAGATGGATGTAATTAAATCAACACAACCTGTTGATTCTGAAGATAGTTAGGATCCTATGGGAAATGAAAGATAAGAGATTATGGTTACCAATCTCTCTCACCCTCTTTCCCCATTTACTCTAATATACAGGTTGCTTCAAAGCAAGCAGAATATATTTGGTGTCCCTGTTGAGTGAAAGGGTTATTTGTGTACGAGTGGAGAAAGCAGATGGTTTATTTCATTTGTGAAAACCCCTTTTCACTCCCTGCTGGAAATGTTGAAAAGTGGGAAAAAATGTCAGTTCTGCTTTTGGTACAAAAAAACCTCATTGCTCTTGGCAGTGACCTCAGCTTGGAAGAGGAGGTGTTAGCCTTGCATCATTTCACAGAACTAGCTGATCAGGAGTGGCATTAACCTAACTTTAATAGAAGCTCGTTTTAGCTCTCTCAGCCAGAATAGAGTCAAAGTGACATGACACATGTGAATGGTACAACAATGGAGAGATTACATTAAAGAAAAAAAAAAGGAAAATGCTAGACCTTCATGGGGGCTCGGGCCAGAATATATATAGATGGAGTGTTAACTGCAGCACTGGAAATTGTTTGCCAGCAGTTCTTATTGAAACTGATGTAGCTTGAGACCTCAACATTGTAGTTTAGAGACAGCACCTTAGATCCATAAGTAATTAAAAATCATAGCTTACTTCAGCACAATACAATAATAATACAACACAATAATAAGCAACATCACACCTTGGCTAGGAAATGTTTTAACAGAATATTTCAAGCATTTCTGTCTAGGCAAAAGAAAAAAGAGGTACTTTGATATGGTAGTTATTTTTGTAAAATGTGAAGTAAAGTTTTTTTCTTTGTGCATGGCATATTATTTGATTTTTTTGTACTTTTTTTTTAAAGCGCATTCAATTTTACATATATTTTTCTGGTATAATATCTTTTTTGAAATTTTGAATTCAATAGTTGTATGTGTAATTAAATATCCTAAACAAATACCACACCATTTATAGAGTTGCTAGGTTATAACTAATTAATGTTACTAAAAATGTACTCAAGACAATTTAAAATACTGTAGTTTGAAAGATATAATTCTTTTACATTTAAATAAATTTTTAATGTGAAATTTTAAATGAAATATTAAAAGAGGACACTGTGTCTGAATCTTCTCTTTTTCAAAATTTTATGATTTGAGGAAAAAATACACAACTACGACTCTTTCCATTCTGAATCGAATTCCCTTTGATGTACAGTGATGAAATAGGTAGTGTCACTACAAACAACACAAAGCAGTAAACAGGTCTACCCTGTATGAAGTTCAGTGACGAAATTAAATCTGTGCATAAACATACATTGTTACTGCAAATATGTATGTGCTCTGCATAGTGACCCATTTGTTAGTGTCATCAGAATTTTTACACTGGTATTCCAGGCATTATGTGTGGGTATAGCATTATTCTACCTATTTGTGTTGTTCAAAGTCTGTAGGTACCATGGCTCACAGAATTGAAAGAGTAAGAGATATGATGAGAAAATTTCTGAGAAGAAAACTGGGCAGTTACATCGTGAGGTGTTGAAAAATAATTCAAGCCCTCACTGAATATCTGATACCACAAGGTCTTTCTATACAGACACTAGTATTTCTCTAAAGAAAAATATAGAATCATACCTGGTTGATAGTCTTTATCTTCCCATTTTGCTTTATGTTATACTACAGCCAGTATTTCACTTTGCATTTAAAAATGTTCTCTTTACTTAATTCCTTCTTTAATGCATCATGCTGAAATAGCTGGATTACTGCAGTACATAGAGTACACTAGAGATAGAGAGGGTCTTGTCTGATATTTAATGAGATAAAATTTCTTTTTCATTACATTAAAGATTGGTGGTAGCACAGATGATGTACTAACTCTGTTAATGCTCTTAACTCATAAATAACAGCTGTTTCAGCTTTTACTAATTCCTCTTTTAATCCCTTTTCTTCCTTACACAACTTTGAAAAACATTGCCTGCAGTCTTACCATTTATATTAGTATTGTCTTTACATGAGATTTCTTTCCCATGTAAGAACTCTCTCTCCTTTATTTCTACAAATAATTACAGGCTCATTACTGCTGTTGCCCTTTCCTCTGCTTTCATTGCATTCCGTGAAACCAGCCATTTGTTGAATTTCATTAGCATTAATATATACAGGACAAAGCTTAAGAGTTCCTGTTACCCCAACTAGGACTAGTACATTATACTCTGGAGGTCAGAGGGGGTGAGTTTCTTCAGTAGAATTTTCCATTAATAAAATGAATATGATAATTCACCAGGAAAAGCTGCTGCTCAAAGCCTATTCTGTGTATGTTGCATAGGCAACAATTACCAGGTAGTGTGTAGGTGTAGCACTTTTGCTTTTTCTGAACAAAGCACTGATTTCAGAAGTGCCAAATATGTGCTATTCCTATTGGATTTCAGTAGGGGCTGTCAACAGCACCATTGAAGAACTTAAGCCAGATCTGGTTGGCTGTTACTGTTAAGAATGAATGACCTGTGAACAGGTTTTTGCAAGTAGCACTGGACAAATATTAGTGGACAGTAAATTCTGTGAAAGTGTTTTTTAAGTTGTTCTGTAGTTATTCTTGGTATTTACCCGAATTTAGTTCTCCCTGTAAGAAACCTCTTGAAATATGAAGACTCACAACAACTGACTCAAACACTGGGATTTTATTTTTTTTAATAGTTCCCACATTTTCTTCAGGCTTGAACAATATTTCAAAAGAGAAATACCTTAACCATGGAATTACACTAAGTTTTTATTATCTCTTATTCTCATAGAGAAAAAAATCTTCACTCATGCTGGAAACACACAGTCCCACTAGGTCAATATATTCTCTCAGGTCAAAGAAAGAATCGCAATGACCTGTTGAGTAATGAGTACAAAATAGTACACTTTCTGCAAAGCTATCTTCAAAGAACTATCATTATATAACATAATTCAGAGGTAGGATGTGTGTTCAAATATCCTTATGCAGTGGAAAGAATGGCCAACTTCAAATGATAATTTTGGTTGTTTCACTACTGAACTTCCAGACCACAAAGAGCATGGTTAGCAGATTTTTAGTTGTTCAGTGATTTCAGCAAACAGCAACTCTGCATTTTGCATATCTGAAACAGCAGGACTGTTTTCATTCCAGGCTCTGTCATTATAAATAAAGAGCTAATTGCAAAATTCAGGTGTTGAGGCAGATTGTATAAGCCCAGCAAAAATGAAAAATCACATAAAATATTTTAGTCTGGTCTCATATCTGACTCTGAACTAGAATTACAGTGAGGTCCAGTGGTTTCTAAGCCACATAAAACAGAATGAAGGCTGGCATGAAACTCATGGACATTCAGGGTCTTGTGTGTGCAACCCTGTGTAAAGCCAGCTCCTGAAAAGCTAAGGGAATGCTTAGGGATTAGGCGGGATGACAGTGGCTTTGTTGGAGACCAATTTCCATATATTTACTTTCCTGTCACTGAGTTCAGAAGGGTTTGTGCTGGCATGGAAAGCTGGCAGAGCAGAAGCAAACTAAAAACACTGTTTGGAAGTTTGTCTACTGCCTGCTTCTGCTTGGGAATAAAATTTCCATAATAGACATGTGACACTGACTATAGTCTATGGAATCTTGTGAGAAGAAATTGAGACAATCTAGGGATAACTCAACTGTGTTCATAAGGATGTATGGCACGTCAGAGTTTTCTTTTTCTTTTCACAATACTGGCCTTGCTATGAATGTTCTCAAACAAAATGTATTACCATTCTATAAAAAAAAAAAAGGGGTCTAAAAAGCTTTCCCAGCTTTCTGATGGGGCTTGATAAATCTGTATAATTATTTCTGTCAGCATGTTCTGTTATCTTACAAAGTTCTCCATTTAATTTGCATCTCTCTCTACACTGAAGCTTTTTGTAAGCTAGTGATATGTTTCTGTGTGCATTGGGAGTAAAAGTTGAGTACTGCTTGGCGAAATCCTGCACCTTTTTCTTATTCTATACACCTTTATGGAGAATTACAGTTGCTTCTCATTTTACTCACTTTGCAATATACCTACTTGAACATCAACACATCTAAATGAGATTCCCTGTAGAGTATAATGGGCAAGATTCTTAGTCAGTTTTAGATGTTACTCCTATCATTGTGGGGTCTTGGATGAGGGCAAGAAACCAAACTGCAGTTACCTACGTTGTAGTGCAAAGAATATCAGAGAATCTTTTCATTTTTGGTTTTGATGTTCTTGAGAATCATCTCTTTAGTGGTATTTGTAAACATATTGTAAAGTTTAATGATCCAGGCTCTGTTGAGAACTTGCTGCTGTGTTGTTTTTCTCACACAATAAAAGTAGATTAAAGCTAATGGATTTATCATTTTATCTCATATAAAATGAAAAGCATGTTGTGTTTGACATTGCATATTCTCTCTCTCTCTTTACCTTAATATCCTTGTTAATAAACTGTGATTACTCCTACCTGGGACAACTCTGCGATTTACAACTGGAAACAATGTTGTTTTTCCAGTTCACTAATTCTGACACCTCAATCAAAGTCATACCACAGCTCCCAAACTGACATGTGTTTTGGCAATCCAAGAAGAAGAAATTAATAGAAATTAATAGATTGTATGACTCAGCAGTGTAAATTGGCCTCCAGGAAACCTCAGAAAAGGTCAATAGCCATTACAACCACAGGCACCTAAGGGTCTGTGAGGCAGAAGTTAATCTCAAAAGCAGAAGTTACAAACATCCTGCCCCACAGAAGCTGTTTGTCTGGATGAATTATAGCAATATAACCTTTATTAAGACTCTGTCCTGATTTGGATTGACCTGGAACACTATCAGCTCAGTTTGTTAGAGCCTGGTGGTAATAATGCCAAGGTTGTGGATTCAATCACTGTATGGGCCATTAACTTAGGAGTTGGACTTGAAGATCCTCATGGGATCTTCAAGTCAGGATATTCTGTGATTCTGTGAAACAAACTTATCTATATGCTTTGATATCTGATATAAATCAGGCAAAAACCAATGTGCTGTCTTCACTTCTTCCTATTGCAAAGTTTAAATGCTGATGACTTGGTCCAGAGGCTTGTTTCGTTTTCCACTGGTAGCTGACTGCTGCTAAAACTGGTACACTTCCACAGTTTCACTAACCTCACATTTGGAAGCTATGAAGCATTCCCAAAACCAGAGATCATGCTTTATTCATTATACTCTTACAGGATATAATTGAATCATGTTTGTAGAGTCATTATACGTACGTAGAAAAAAAAGTTGAAAGACTAGAGGTGAATAGGAGAAGGTTTAACCAGAACAGAGAAACAGCAAAAATCAAAATATAATTTCACTTGCAGAGAAGTGCACTAAAACAGTAGAAGAAAAATTATAAGAAATCAGAGCTATTATTCAGCTGAGCATCATTCATTATTTCCTAAGAGTTGTGGAGTTCTCTTTAATTCATCATCTTAGCCAGGGTGTATGACACAACTTAAAAATTTAGAAGAAATGTACTTAGAGAGATGTCATTTTATTACTGTTATAAATAGAACATAATTCGAAAGTTTTTGCATTTATAAATATTTCATGGAGTTTGATGGTGTGTTAGAATGAAAACAGAACAAAGGCGTAGGGTCACAGTGAACCCCGAAGGCATCTCTGCTTCATCATAGGCTGCTCACCCTAGGGAGATACTCCTTTCAGAAAGCCAGAGAGAAAGTTGCTATGAGCCTAGCTTTCTGAAGGGTAATGCTGACAGAGGAAATAGTAGAATTTCAATCTTCTGATTGCTTTCAATTGCAGTTGCAAACTGTGTTTGCTACCCAACCTCAGGTCAGGTCACTCATTTTTTCTGAGACAAAGTCCTCTCTTTCTCCTTTCATGAGCACTTGGCAGAGGACAGAGCATAGGCATTCTCTATCCTTGCTGTCACACTGTAGCCTGACACAACTTTCAAAAAACCAAGGTCTATAAATTTTGATATTTGCAAAATACTGGCCACCCTCACCCTGGAATCAATATAGCCTGTATTTAATTCAAGGATGCTGAGTGAGAAGGCCTTCTAGGGTGAATCTTTCTGAACAAACCTTGTGTATGAGAAGAACTGTGTAATGGTCTTTCAAAGCTCCCCTTTCTAAAAAACTTTCTGACAAATGATTCATTCAAGACAGATGTTAATGTGCTCTTGAAAAATTCCTTGTCTCTATTTTTGCTAAATAGTTCATAAAATATTTTAAACTTACACACCACAAGATGTAGTTTTTTCCCTTTTTGTCCCCCAACCTTTACTAAAAGCAGTGAACTTTCAGTCTCTTTCGTTTCCTATCACATGGAAAAAGCCTGGTTTGTAAGCAGAAATGAATAATCTATTGCAGAGATCTTTTCCCACTTTTTGTTACTTATCATTTTATATCAGCAATGAATGATTCTCAGTGTGGCAAGATTCATATATGTAGGGGGAGAGAAATGCAATCTTTCACCTCACTCAGACACAGAACCACCAGAGCACTACTTTATTAGTTGTCAACCATATCACACTTAATTAGATTCAAGGGTCCAAGATACCACTGCATAAGAAAATTAGTGTGGGAAAGAGAGAGAGAGAGAAATGGTGTAAGTGATTTCCTGTGGTACAAAGCATTTCATTAATTACCTAACTATTGTTAGGATTTTTTTTCCAGGCATTACCCTAATATTTAATTAAAAGAAGGCTCTATAAGATTCTATAACAATATCATCAGGGAGAGGTTTCTTTCTATTTATACACAGATGATTATTATAGATTTAGCATTCTTTCATAAAGTTATACTTTGCCTTTCAAAAAACTCGAATTATTGTCATCACGGAGGTTGAATCAGTTATAATGGTACAAACCAGCTTTATACCAATGTGTGTGTGTGCATGCACATCAGCATTTGTGTGAGCACACAAGCACTTACTTGTACTTGCACACGTGCAGAAGTCACTAGTTTTGTATATGATGCCAATAGTGAAAGGACAACCGTATTAATCATTCACAGAGACTACTTAATTTCCTCTCTGAAATAAATACTCTATAAATTCTTGTTATTTTTTTGAAAACAAAAACTTAAACATCTCAGTGTTCAAGTCACTGAGTAGTTCACTAACAAATCTCAATTTCTAAAAATACTCTTCTATCATTGAATCTACCAAACATTGCACAATCCTTCAGCCACATAGTTTATACATGTTCCTATCAGCTAATCTTACACAAGAAAATTCATGTATTAGGGGTTTTTTTTATCTAAGCAACCATGACAAGTAAATACATGGTTTGGTCTGAATCCTGACACAAGCTATTATTCCTTCTAGTTTCTTTCAAACCCTAGTGAATCTCTGAATGCTCATTGAGAGTAACAAATAATGGAAATTAGGCTGACAATATTTTTTTGGTGTTCTTTTACTAATTCTAGTCAACCATTCTAATTAAAGCACTAAAGACAAAGATTATATTATGACCTTCAAGGTGTTTTTCAGATATGCTTGATTTTGCCATGAAAACAAACTGACATGTCTTCTATCTCTTCATGATGCATTCAGTTGTAATAAAGGACAGTCCAAAGTTGACAGAAATTCAAGAAACCTTTCCGTGAGATGGTCTTGAAAGTTATGAGCAGGGGTAGGGCAAGAACAGCTATTCAAAATGACAGAAATACTGGTGTAAGCCATCCAGAAGAAGAGCAGTCAAAAGGGCTGTAACTACTGGTCCTAGGATTATGTAAGCTTTTCTATGCGTTCAATCAATTCACTTCAATTCACTTCGATCAGTGAATTCAGAGAGACATTTTGATGCAAGACAAAATACTTAATTTATTTGTACACCAGCATTCCAATCTTTGGGTCATCAGTAGTTGTATCAAATGCTGGAATGTATCTGTCCAAACCTAATAATCTTTAGCTATTCATTCTTTGTGTATACCCTGATTCAGAGCTTGTGACTATGAACAATTCACTGCATGTTTTTGGTCACTCACTCTTGCACAAGGGAGTCCATGAGGACTATTGACTAACCTGAATTTTAAGCATGCAAACATTGGAAAATTGCATGTTTGAAATGATCTGTCAGGGATATGGTGTGGCTTAGTTACTGAAAGCTAGCAAGTTGCAAGTATTATGGTTAAGGCAAGATATGGGGAAAAAAATAAAATTACAGATTTAGTTCTTAAAACTTTTTGATAACTTCCACTAGATGTTATAAAAGGTTGTGATTTGAAGAAAATATACTCCAGAGATCGCTACTAACTAGAAAGAGCATAAAAAATTAGGTGGACCTCACTGCCTACATTTCATACCACATAACTTGCTGATACCATAATCTCCTGGTAGCTTTTATCCTTTTAGTACTCAAATCCAGGCCACCCAACATTTCAGCACGACATTGCCTGATTGTGACACAATAATAACTGCTGGCAGCAGGAAAACAAGCCTCTCTTAAAGGATTTATAGATTTCACAGAGTGCTCTCTGGACTGCCACCCCTGTCCACATCACTGATTCATGAGTTCATCTCTGGTAAGACAGCAACAGAATTACTTTGACACAGAGAAGTGATAACATCTTAGGGGAGAAGGGGGTCATACTGTCACTTGGTGAATATCATAAAACATAAAACTCAAATGCTATAACACTGTGAAAACCCATCAGGTATCTCAGAAAAAGACGGCCTTGCTGGTGGGATTCTGTCAGGCAGCAATTTTTACTTTGATTACCTAAAGTCACTTCATCTGTCTCTCAGCATTACATTGTCTGTAACTTCTCTCTCTTTCTCAAAAGGTTATTGAATGAAGTGTCAATCTTTCTCCAACTGTATGTATAACCTTAAAAAATCAGGACTCTGTCCCTTTATTTTACATCCCAAATTCCAGTAAAATTTTCTACAAAATATCACTCATAAAACATTCAGACATGGATGGCAGTCTGACTCTAGAATAATTATACTGACTTCTACATATACCAGAGATAAGTTCTTGTGTTGAGGAAAATATTTTTCTGTCATGAGACTAATTCACAGTCAAGGCAGACAACCATACAAGTTAAAACATAAAAATAAAAAATAAAGTGGTTTCTTCCAGGAAAAGAGCAGAGTTAGAACTGGTAAAGATCTTTCAAGGTCTTTACCACGTAAAAGTGATCATATCTTTCCAAAAGTAGGTATATACTACATCTTGGCAACTTCATTTCACATTTCTTTGTAGCATTTCTTTGTACAAGGAAAGAAAATACGGTATTTTACATTATTGAACTTATTTGACTGTTGCTGTAAAATGGTTTCTATTGCTGTTTGTATGCACTGATTTATCACTGATCTATTGACCACAAATATTATGGTGTTTCATAAAATTACTAAGTATTTTTATGGGGTTTTCTTCCATATTTAAATTCCTATTAAGGGAATAACTGGTTATGAAAAACGTTGGCAACGTTCTTATTCATATTTCAGAGATAGAGAAACAGATATGTAGAGAAAGTGGTATGTCCAAGACCAGAGACTAAGTAAGTAGCAATACTGGTGTTAATGATTTTAACATATAAACCACTTCAAAAGATTTAAGAGTGAGAAGGCTTAAATGTGCGGCATTTAAGAAACAATGCCATTTTTACCTCTTTAAAGATGTTCATTCATAAATTGCCTCAAGGATTAAAAGATGCTTAAGTACTAAAGCCCCTTTAAAACCTTAAGCTCCTAAAATGTTTTATGAACATAGACATGATGGGTCACCCTGAGAATATGGAAATGGACTTTGATTTGATAACAGAGTTAGGTTCTAGAAGGAGAGAATTTGCTCTAAAAATAGACAAAATCTGATCCTAAAAGTAAATATAAATAGGGCCAGTAGCTTTGTGATCCTTGGTCTGGGTGTGCTAACTATAGACTTGTGAAAGTGGTTAGAAAGATTTCTTTCCAGGCTCGTGATGCCCATGAGGATGCCAGTGAGACTGATGGAGGGGTCATCAGCAGTGGAAGCAAAGCAAAGAGGAAAATGGTTCAGCTCTGAGAAGGAAATTGTCAATGATGACACCAGCAAAGAACAGTTGCACAAGGCTGGTGATGTTTAGGAGAAAGAATTACTGAAATTGCTCCAGAAACAGGGTTTTGGACCTCCACCAGATTGGGGTTCAGGGCATGATGCCTGAATTAATTTTACATTCCTCAATATGGAAATATCTTTAGATTCACTTAGCCTGGTCCATGTTGCTCTTACCACTATCTGATCAATACCTGGTAGCTCATAGCTACCTTAGCAGCTGGGAGAGTTTCAGCTCTTTGAGATCAGTTTGTACAAACATCATATATAAATGGAATTTGTTGAAACCAAGATCAAAAATAGGTTGAAACTCTGTTTAAAATCATGGAAGCAGCTTGCATACCATATTCATCTGAAGACAGCTGAGTAAAAACATAAAAAGAACTTTTGGCATTTTCTCCGCTACAAGAAAACCTGCACCCACAAAATCTCTATGTCTTGGAAAGTTCATGTTTTGAACTTGCCTAGTTAGAGTTTACTCCTTATAATGCTGCACTCACAGACCCACCTCTTTGACTGTGCCTGCTTATTAACTCCCTTTGTCAGAATAGTCTCACACATTTTTTAAGAACAGTGCCTGCAGATAAAACTCTTATTAGAAGATCCTAACTACGATAACTAACTAAAGAGCTCATTTAATCTGCAAGTTTGCATAAACAGAGGGAACAGACTACCATCTGAAAACTCAAAAAAAAAAAAATTTTTTCTAAAAAATCAATGTTCTTCATTTTAATGACAAAAGAAGCAAATCCAAGTTCTGAAAGATATGAACTATGTAATAGATGCATTTGTTGCTAAGAACTTGAAGAATGTATTTTCCCCCAGTAAATAAATAAATAGCCTGCACGTATATAAAGCACTGATAAACAAGCGAAATATCCACACTTGAACAGCTTCTAGTAAGCTATTTAAATTGCTTTTGGTGCAAAATAACTACCCTTCAGGTTTTCTGAAGGTGCCCATTTTAGATAGCTAAAGTGATAAAATTTTAGGAGTCAAATTAATTCTTTTTGTCATTACCTCTTTGCACAGTCTGTTTCAAGGAAAAAAAAAAAAAAAAAGAACCCTTTCAAGCTGCTGAATGATTGCTTTCATTTTAAACTGTCATACATTGCTTCCAAAAGGTGCTGTCAAACTCTGCTGCGTGTGAAGAATAAAGGAGGCTATGCCAGCTTCAAAATGTCATTGTCTGAGAGACATTTTTTTTCCTAAGTGAGTCCATAAACTCTCCAGAAATATATGTGTGTGTGTGTGGTGACAGGAAAACAATTAGTACTTATGAAACCTCCAGAAAGAAAACTGAGTTGTATTTTTGCAGATGACCTGGAAGAATTTAGTCATCCCATGACAACAGAAAGTTGCTCCTGCCAGTGCTATTAATAATACAAAATTATTTTGTAGGCTTGTCTGCAGGTAGAACAGACCTTACATATTTATTGGAACGAGCTTGTGGCACACAGATCCTCATCATCTCAGAAAGGTGCTTAGCTGCTTGACTAATCATCAAGAAGTCAACATGGTCCAATGGAGAGTGTAAAGGACTAAATGGCAGAAAACCTATTTACTGGCTTTGTTGTTGATTTACTTTCAGGGAATTTTAGCATCTTCATATAGAAATAAGTTTCTATGAGGGAAAATATGATATGAATTTAATATATACTATCTACTCTGTGTTACTTACTTATATGTGAAAGGTATAATTAAGAGTGGAGTCAGGTTGTCCTATTTCAGCCTATGGTTTTGCATATATTACTATTCTAAATTTCCTCTCTAAAAAAAATCTTTCAGTAATTTTTCTTGTCTGTGTTTCTGAGGTCTTTCTAGATATGCAACTATATTGTGTATCACTTGTTCTTCTTGGATTTTATTCCTCTCTTTTTATTAATATTGTTATTAGAATCATGGAATCATCAAGGTTGGAAGAGACCTTTAAGATCACCAAGGTCATACTACTGTTGTTGCTGTTGTATTTTACTTCATTGCCATTATTAAACTGTTTTTATTTCAACCTATGATGTTTCCTTTTCTTTCCAATTCTTTTTCCCATTTGGCTGGCAGAAGGGGGAAGTGAATGAACACCTATCTGGTATTTATTTGTCAGCTGGGGTTAAAACACAATAAACTAACACACCTTCCAGCTGTGACATTCACAGCCAGAATAAATTCAAGCCAATCATCAGGAAATATCAAAACTGTTCTATTTGCAGTGACACTTCCTTTTATAAGCTTCCGAAAGATTAGTTGAGTTTATGTAGGAACATACAAGTGGATATTTTTCCTATTTTTGATACCTTATGTAAAATCACAGTTCGCAGTCAGCCTATTCCATAGCAGGAAGAGTGCATTTGCACATAACTGAAAAATTTAAGATTTTGCTAAAAAAATTGTGTAGACACTTGTGCACACTTAGCCCAGCAGTGCAGTTTTCATTCCTTGTCATTTAAAGATTTACTACTAAAGCTTTAACTTAGATTGTTTTCCAATTTTCAGTTTTTGAATTTCTGAAGACAGTTTATAAACGTACCTCCCTTTATATTCTCTTCTGTTAATCTTTTGCTCCATTTCACCCTAGGACACCTACATAGTCCTTCTGGTGCAACACAGAGTGTTTTTTACCCAGAATTACCCCTTTTTTTTTTTTTTTAATGCATTAAATTTTCTTTTGCATCCTTGTACTGATCTAAAATTAGTGACTGGACTATTAATGTGTCTTTAAATTTCTCAGGCTGGGGACAATTCATGTATTCCTGGCAGGAGCCTCTGCAGCTGGAGTCCAGTACAAATTCACAGTGACTTTTTTGCATTTCTAGAATGGAATAAATCTTCCTTTGTTTTCCTGTGATATAAAAATGCTTCAAAATTATTAACATGAAAGGGAATTGTGCAAAGACACCAAGAATCTGAACTACACCATACCTATATACGGTCTTGTTACTGACCTGCTAGAGGAATATGATCATATCACAGGCTCATGTAAAAATATTTCACTGGTGTATCAAAAATTATTTGACTCAGAGAAATGTTCTTAAACTTAATTAGTGTGCTGTGAATTTCTGAGATAATGAGTACTATACATAAGTTCAGAATTGTTTACAAAAGGCTCAGAGCAAGACAGTATTTTTTAAAACATTTTCTGGAATTTAATGCTGCAGAATTTAGAATAAATTATGATAATATGTGAGTTTTTCAAACTGAATTTTCTTAAAATACCTCCATCATGGACAGTATTTAAAGGTACTGTAGAGGTGGCCATAAAAGTTTATGGAACTAATCAAGAATAAATGTAAAGATAACAAATCTAACCACTTTAATTTATAAGTATCAAAAAAGATTTCACCTTTTGTTACTTGCCCACAGCAGTGTTTTCTAGTTAGACTTCTATCTTATATCCTCTCTGATGTGATTCAAATGTAAGAACCAAATTCTCTTCAACTCAATGAACCTACAGAGATGTAAATTACTTACAGAGCCATACCATAATAATATTTTAAAATGTGAAATGTCAAATATATGTAATAGCCAGAGTTAGGAATCTGATAGCATCACAGAAGAATTTTTGTATAAGTGCAAGTACAAAAAACTGTTACATGTTTGCCATGGTTTTTATTTCTCTATTTTGTCTTTCCATGCTTTTTGGTTCTGGTTGAGTTTGTTTTGTTTTGT
>VXAY01002657.1:1834-21079 GCA_013399855.1 Oxyruncus cristatus
AGGGGTTGGGTTTGTTGGTTTTCTTTTTTGTGCTCGTTTTTGGTTCTCTTCTTTTTTTCCCCCCTCCTTTTTTTTCTTTCCTTTTTTTACTTTTTTTTATTTTATTTTTATTTTTATTTTTTTAATTAATCTTAAATAGAATTTTTAGCCCGGAGGGATTTAGAGGAAACATGGAAAAATGGGAAGCGGCGCCTGAGTCAGCCCCGGCCCTGCTCCATCCCAACTCTGCCAAGGGGGTCGGAGAGCGGCGGCTCCAGGACGGCATCAGAGGCCCTTCCGCCCCGTTTTTTAGGCTCTCCTGGGGATTTCCAAATGTTTTTTTTCCCTCCCCTCTTCCAGTGGTTGCAGGTTGGCACATTCCCAGTGTCCCTTGTGTGCCGCGCCAGGGGCAACGGGCTCCAGGGGATGGTTCAGGCTCCCTCTTCTTCCTCGGAGTCTTCCTCCAGCTGCAGCTTCTCTCCGGGGACCTCCCAGCTCCAGGGATTCTCAGATTCCCCCTGGCAAAGCTCAGAGGCACCGGGAGCTTCCCACCGGCCAAGGGAAGGAGCCGAGATGGATGAGTGCAATAAAGAGAGATGAAAATAAAGGATGTTTATTAAAGCTGATCCCGTGGGTTGGGTTGGGAAGCGTCCACGGGGGAGGAAGCCGGGCTGGGATGATGTTCCTGGGCATCGCCGTGGATTCCGCTCCAAGCCCACCCAAAACTCTTGCCTCGGTGCCGGAGGGTCTCCGGGGCCCCACAGAACTGCCCCCGCTCCGAGGAATTTGAGTAGGAGAGAAATATGAAGGAGTTTGTGGAGCACGGAGAGAGGTCAGGGAGGAGCGGCGGCGGCGGCAGCCGGGAATTTGCTGACGGCAGGAGAGGGAAAAGCCGCCGTGTCCGCGCTCGGGAGCGGGAGCAGCTGGGGCTGGGCCTGCAGGGGGCTGGGAGAGGCAGTGGGGACCCCCAAAATCTGGGAAAAGCAGGGGGCAAAGCCATGATGGCCTGGCCAGCTCCGTGTAGGGCCCGTTATCCCAGTGTCAGGCCCGTAATCCCGCAGTCAGACCCATAATCCCAGTGTTGGGCCCCTCATCCCAGGGTCAGACTCATTATCTTGGTGTTGGGCCCCTCATCCCAGCGTCAGACTCATTATCCCGGTGTTAGGCCCATAATCCTGGCATTGGATCCATCATCCCGGCTTCAGGCCCTTTATCCTGGTGTTGGGCCCATTATCCCAGTACTGGGTCCATCACCCTGGTGTTGGGTCCATCATCCCAGTGTTGGGTCCACCATCCCAGCCTCAGGCCCTGGAATTGGGTCCATTATCCCAGTGCCAGGCCCATTATCCCAGTGCCAGGCCCTTTATCCCGATGTTGGGTCCATTATCCCGGCGCTGGGTCCATCATCCTGATGTTGGGTCCATCATCCCGGCGCTGGGTCCATCATCCTGATGTTGGGTCCATCATCCCAGTGTTGGGTCCACCATCCCAGCCTCAGGCCCTGGAATTGGGCCCATTATCCTGGTGCTGGGTCCATCATCCTGATGTTGGGTCCACCATCCCAGCCTCAGGCCCTGGAATTGGGTCCATTATCCCAGCGTTGAGCCCATTATCCCAGTGCCAGGCCCATTATCCCAGTGCCAGGCCCTTTGTCCCGGTGTTGGGCCCATTATCCCAGCGCTGGGTCCATCATCCTGGTGTTGGGTCCTCAGGTCTCAGGCCCTGGAATTGGGTCCATTATCCCAGTGCCAGGCCCATTATCCCAGTGCCAGGCCCTTTGTCCCGCTGTTGGGTCCATTATCCTGGCGCTGGGTCCATCATCCTGATGTTGGGTCCATCATCCTGATGTTGGGTCCACCATCCCAGCCTCAGGCCCTGGAATTGGGTCCATTATCCCAGTGTTGAGCCCATTATCCCAGTGCCAGGCCCATTATCCTGGTGTTGGACCCATTATCCCAGCACCAGGCCCATTATCCCGGTGTTGGGTCCATCATCCCAGTCTCAGGCCCTGGAATTGGGTCCATTATCCCAGTGCCAGGCCAATTATCCCAGCGCCAGGCCCATTATCCCGGTGTTTGGCCCATCATCCCAGCATCGGGTCCGTCATTCCGGCGTCGGGACACGTCGGACGAGTCCACGTGGCGAGCGCAGGCCGCGGGCCACGACAGATCCCCAATCCCACCACCCTGGGAGGGAACAGGCGCATCCAGGGGTGGGGGGGACGCCGCCCCTCCAGCCGTGAGGACGCGGAGCCGGGATCGGCATCCGGAGATCCGGAGCCGGCACTGGCACGGGCTGCCGGTTTTCTCGCCGCCGGAGCGCCGGGGGCGGGCCGGGATCTCCGGCGGGCCGTGAAAGCCCATCTGCACCAGCAGTAATAACAATCATCGGGATATTTATCCGGAGCCTCCTGGCTCCCGGCAGCTTCCAGAACCCGTTCGATTCCCCTCGCTCCGAGCGCCGCTGGAGCGGGATGGCCACGGAAGGCGGTCGGAGCCGGCCCCGCTCCGCGCGAGGGGGTCCCCGCGGGGCCGAGGCGGGGATGGAGGGGAAGGAATTTCGCTGCCTGGTCACCAGAAGTAGAATTTGAGTGTGTTTCCATTATTTTTTGGGTTATGGGAAGCGCTTCCGCCGGGAAAGGCAGGTGAATTCCCCGCCTGAAGGAGCGGCCAGGCCGGAGGAGTCTCTGCTCCAGCTCTTCCAGCCACGACACGGCTCTTTATTACCATATTTCTTATTTTTTTCCCCCCCAAAAAAGCAATTCCCAGGAAGCCTCTCTGCCCATGTTCGCTCGCTCCTCTATCCCTGACCTCCATCCCGCGGGAATTAACTCCCTTCCAGGAGGGCCTGCGGAGCCCAGCTCCTGCCTGCGCCGAGGACTGGGATTTGCGGAGCCGCAGGAAACTTGATTTCCCAAGGAAAAGCCTCTCCGGGCTCCTTCCCCCCCTCAAAATAACTCCTGAGCTCCTCGGGAGATTTAAAAGACGTTCCACGAGGGGGGTGAAGGATGAAGGGATGAAGGAGGAAGGCAGGGAAGAGGGGAAGGAGGGTGGGAAGAGCTGGGGGGGGCTCAGCCCTGTGTGAGGCACTGACGGGGGCTGCAGGAGGTGGCACGGGGTGCCAGTGGGTGCTGGTGGGTGCTGGGTGCCAGTGGGTGCTGAGTACTGGTGTGTGCTGGGTGCTGGTGGGTGCTGATGGGTGCTGGTGGGCACTGGTGGGTGCTGGAGAGTGCTGGTGGGTACTGGTAGGTGCTGGTGGGCACTGGTGGGTGCTGGAGAGTGCTGGTGGGTACTGGTAGGTGCTGGTGGGCACTGGTGGGTGCTGGAGAGTGCTGGTGGGTACTGGTAGGTGCTGGTGGGCACTGGTGGGTGCTGGAGAGTGCTGGTGGGTACTGGTAGGTGCTGGTGGGCACTGGTGGGTGCTGGAGAGTGCTGGTGGGTACTGGTAGGTGCTGGTGGGCACTGGTGGGTGCTGGAGAGTGCTGGTGGGTACTGGTAGGTGCTGGTGGGCACTGGTGGGTGCTGGAGAGTGCTGGTGGGTACTGGTAGGTGCTGGTGGGCACTGGTGGGTGCTGGAGAGTGCTGGTGGGTACTGGTAGGTGCTGGTGGGCACTGGTGGGTGCTGGAGAGTGCTGGTGGGTACTGGTAGGTGCTGGTGGGCACTGGTGGGTGCTGGAGAGTGCTGGTGGGTACTGGTAGGTGCTGGTGGGCACTGGTGGGTGCTGGTGGGTGCTGGGTGCCACCATTCTCAGCCCCACCCCCTTGCCCTACCGTGGCCATGGGACCTCCTCCCCAAAACCCCTCCCCAGCCACCCCCCAGCAGCTCCTCGGCCTAATCCTGCTTTAGGGGGGGGAGGGACAATCTGCTCTCCAGCCCCAGCCGGTGGCCGAGGGCTGAGCTGGTTCTCCCAGAAATAATCCTGTCCCATCCCCTGCTGCTCCAGCTGCTCCGGCACCGGGATCGGGGATTCTTCCCCCGAGGGTTCCTTGAGATGCCTCACCTTCGGGTGCTGCCCCTCAGGGCCTCAGCCTCCCCATCTCCTAAATCCTGCTGCTCCCTGCTCAGAGAATCCCTGAATTCCTGCGGTTGGAAAAGCCCTCCCAGCCCATCTAGTCCCCCCCTGTGCCCCATCCCCACCTTGGCACCGAGCCCAGAGCACTCAGTGCCACATCCTTGGGCACCTCCAGGGGTGGGGACCCCAAACCTCCCCGGGCAGCCCCTGCCAAGGCCTCACCACCCTTTCCAGGAGGAAATTCCTCCTCATTTCCAACCATCCCTGGGCGCAGAGAGCACGTTTGGGCGTCGCGGGGCAAAAACGGGGACAAGCCTCGGGCACAGGATCCACGAGGATGCAGCTCCAGCGTCATTCCAGGGCCATTCCAGCCCCTCACTTCCCTCATCCCGCCCGGCGCCGGCGCCAACAATCACAGGGGTGTTGTTGCCTTTGAATATTTATTTCCCCTCTCACACTAATTCCTACATCTCCTAACGAGGCTTGTAGTTGTGTTGTGTTTGTTTTCGCCTCCCGGGCTGGGCTCGGACAGAGGTGCTAATAAAGGCGACATCTGTCACCGGGGATTAGATCGGGATCTTGTTAACACGTTGTTCCCTTTAAATAAATAATTGTCCCCCAAACCGATGTTTAATTATTAAAGCAAGCGCCGGCACAGGCCTGACGTGGGGGTGAGGGGCGAGGGGGCTCCCCCGGGGACCCCTGGTGAGGCGGGAGCATCCCCAGGGAGCCATCCCAGCCCCTCCGCGGGGGAAAATCCCGTTCTCCCACTCTCCCCTCAAACCCTTGGCTCTGGCACGCGCGTTTTCCCATCCTGCCCCCTCCCAAAATCGATCCACGGCCTCCGCCCCAGCTCTGCCTGTCTCGGGGATGGCACTTCCCCCTTCCACACCCCATGGGGTCGGGCTGGGCTTAATGTATTATTCCAATCAGCCCCGCTCCCGGAATCCAAGAGATTCGTGGGGAGGGGCTGCAATTCCCGTGTGCTGGAGGCAGGGAGAGGGATGGATCAAGTGGAGTCTCCTCCCAGGGCTTGGGATGTTGTGTGTCGGGGTCGTGGTGGTCGTACTTGCCTGGTGATGCCTCAATCACGCCCAGGACCTGGGAGGGATTTGGTTCCGGGAATGATGGAGGTGGACAGAGCAATCCCAGGCTGCTGGGGGGGGGGGATTTGGTTCTGGGAATGATGGAGATGGACCGAGCAATCCCAGGCTGCTGGGGGGGGGGGATTTGGTTCTGGGAATGATGGAGATGGACCGAGCAATCCCAGGCTGCTGGGGGGGGGGGATTTGGTTCTGGGAATGATGGAGATGGACCGAGCAATCCCAGGCTGCTGGGGGGGGGGGATTTGGTTCTGGGAATGATGGAGATGGACCGAGCAATCCCAGGCTGCTGGGGGGGGGGGATTTGGTTCTGGGAATGATGGAGATGGACCGAGCAATCCCAGGCTGCTGGGGGGGGGGGATTTGGTTCTGGGAATGATGGAGATGGACCGAGCAATCCCAGGCTGCTGGGGGGGGGGGATTTGGTTCTGGGAATGATGGAGATGGACCGAGCAATCCCAGGCTGCTGGGGGGGGGGGATTTGGTTCTGGGAATGATGGAGATGGACCGAGCAATCCCAGGCTGCTGGGGGGGGGGGATTTGGTTCTGGGAATGATGGAGATGGACCGAGCAATCCCAGGCTGCTGGGGGGGGGGGATTTGGTTCTGGGAATGATGGAGATGGACCGAGCAATCCCAGGCTGCTGGGGGGGGGGGATTTGGTTCTGGGAATGATGGAGATGGACCGAGCAATCCCAGGCTGCTGGTGGGGAGGGATTGGATTCCAGGAATGATGGAGATGGACAGAGCAATCCCAGGCTGATAGTGAGGAGGGACAGGATTCTTGGGATGATGGAGATGGACACAGTAATCCCAGGCTGCTGGTGGGGAGGGATTGGGTTCCTGGGATGATGGAGATGGATCCAGCAATCCCCCCCAATGCTGGTGAGAAGTATTTGGTTCCTGGAATGATGGAGATGGACAGAGCAATCCCAGGCTGCTGGTGGGGAGGGATTGGGTTCCAGGAATGATGGAGATAGACAGAGCAATCCCCTCCAATGCTGGTGAGGAGGATTTGGCCTTGCTGGGGACATGGAAAGGTGTCCATGCTGGGTGGATTTGGGGCATTCCCTCTGACTCCCTCCCGCAGAGCAGGGCTGGGAGTGGCTGCTCTGCTTCCCCAAACTTTGGGAAGCTGTGGGACCACTGCAGAGCCCCAGGATTGCTGGGATGATGCTGAACACACTGGGGTGGGGACAATCCCTCTGGGATCACCACACAGGCCAGGATCCATCCCACCCAGTCCCAGAGCACCCCAACGGGAAGCCCAGGGATGCGCTCGGGAATCCTGGTGAGGCAAAACCCTGGGCTGTCCTGGCAGGGCTCTCCTTCCTCCTCGTCCTCGTTTGCCCAGGCCTAATTCATAAATCATCAGGCAGGAGTAATTTCCCCAGGAGAGCGTTTAGACAGGAGATTGAATGAGTAATTTACTGGGAACATTAAGACGGCACCGGATAACTTATTTATGAGAACTTTTTGACAGATCTGCCACTCAATAATTTATGCTGTGCGGCGTTTACTCAGGGTCACCAGTAAATAATTCACTCATTATAAACTAGGGGAGGTTTTTATGGGACGCTGAGTCGTCTCACAGCGCATTTGGGGTTGGAAGTGCGAGCCCGGTGGTGTCCCAGGATCCCTGGGTTGTGTGTGTGAGGAGAGGGGCCGTGCCAGGAGGTGTTTGGGTCCTGCCAGGGCCTGGGGGGCTCCGGTGGCCTCTGGGAGGGAGTGGCATTGCCACGCTTCGGGGCAGCCACTCGTGAAATCCGGCTGCCTCGTGTCCTGCACTTCAAACCCTCGAGGGGCTTTTCCCAGGACAGCTTTGGCTTTCCCTGGACGGGGGAGCTGAGGCGGCAGAGCCACCGCTCACGGAGCACAAACAGGGGCCCATCGTTGCCATGGCGATGATCCCTGTGGAATGGCAGCGCTGGGGGCCTCAGACCCCGCTGAGACCTTGTCCCCCAGTTCGGCGGCTTTGTCCCTGGTCACCAGGTGGACGGTGACCACCAGCACCAGCAGCGGCCCCAGGACGGCGGCCACGAGGTACCCCTTCAGCACACAGTAGTGCCTCCACGCCTCACACGTTCCCAGCCCCCCTCTGCCCTTGGGGGGCATCCCCCCCTCCGTGCTCTGCGTTGTGGGGTCTCCAGCACGTGGCTCCGTCACCGCCCGGGGGGTCACAGTGGTCCCACCGTGTCCTGCTGCATCCCCGGGCCTGGAGGAGTCACCTGTGGGCACAGGGAATGGTGTGACACGGGGCCAGGGGATGGCTGGGGGGCTGGGAGCCACTGGGACAGGGGTCAGCGGGTGCAGCCCACCCCCGGGGTTTGGGAGCCGCCAGGGCTGGGCGCAGTGGGCGCAGCAGACGCCGAAAGAGGAAGGAGAGTTTCTCCACCACCAACCACATGCCCACGCCAGGCTCTTCCACGTGGTCAAGGAGTGTGTAGGGGGGGAAAATTCCATGGAATGAGTGGACTTGAGGCTGGGGGGGCTCACGCGGTGGCAGCCCACCCCCCACGGGGACATGGCTGGGGGGCACCACACCCGAGCCCCCCGTCCCTCCCGCTCCGCCTTTGGACTCACCATAAACCCGCAGGAGGTAGTGGAAGGTCTTTGGGTTGGTGGGGTCAGACCGGGTGTCCACGACCACCTCGTAGTCCCCGCTGTCCTCCAGCCTCAGCTGCTGGATCTCCAGGGAGAGGTTGGTGGGGTGGATGAGCAGCCGGCCACGGAAGCCGGGCAGGTAGTCCACGGAAAACTTCTCCTCCCCGGGCTTGGCCTCGGCCATGTGGGTCCCCCGGGTCCTCCAGGTGACGCGGGCGATGTCCCCGAGCGCGGGACGCAGGGCTGGGAAGGACAGGGACCGTCCCTGCAGCCCCGTCAGCACCGGGACACGCAGCCCTGCAAGGCACCAGCGGTGGGGGGACCCCAGCACCGTGAGGGAGGGCGAGGTCTCCACCCGCTCCCCCACCAAAAGCATCCCTAGGGACGGGTGCTGGAGCTGCCAGGATGCGCCAACCCACCTGCCCTGGCATCCCACCCGGCCCCGGGAGCATCCTTACCCCCGGCTGCCGCCAGCAAACAGCAGAGGAGCGCGGTCCCGGCTCCCACCATGTCCCCTCCTCGTGTGGGGCTGTGTGGGTGCTGCAGCCCCCAACGCACCGGGGCAGGACCCGCCCCGGGACCAGCGGCGGCGCTGCCAGAGGGGGATTGCACAAGGCTGGCACCCGGGAAGCGCATGGATGCCCGTGGGCCGAGGGAAGTGGTGACTTGGCGGGGGGACGGGCTTGGTGGAGGAAGCGGTGGTGGGTGGCAGATGCCATGACCCGGCTCTGCCCCGGGACAGGCAGGAAAGGAAGGAGCAGCTCCCGCTTCCCTGGGATCTTGTGCAGGTGATGGATAACCTCGTGGAGGCGGTGGGAGGCCGGGGATTAGGATCCAGCTCGCGGGGGGCGCGGGCAGAGCTGGGACGGGGGTCCTTCCCTGCGCAGCCCGGCCCTTTTCCCATCACAGCCATCTGGGAAGAGGCGCTCGGCTGCACCCTCAGGACAGGTGGATTTTAGCTGGGAAGAGGCTCAGGGACTCCACAAGACTCTGCTTCCCCCTGGATGCAGCCCCTGCCCAGCTCCGTCCCGGTTGGTGCTTCCCCAAGGGATTTGGGAGCAGCGCGCGGGGCTCAGCTCCCGCCGGACGGGTTTTTGGGGGGCTCGGGGACCCCAGGGCCGAGTCCAGCTGAGTGCGGTCTAATGCTGCCACCTCCCGGGCAGAGCCGCGCTCCGGTCTGGGAGAGGATCTGGCTTTAAAAAAAAAAAATCCTTGGATTTTCCTCCCCGAGTGTTTTGGAAGCGCAGCGCAGGCGGGACGCCGCGGGGATGGGCTGCAGGCGCATTAAACCAGGAAAGCATTATAAAATCTGGGGGGGGGGACCGTGGGGGTCCCCACGGGACCCTTCCTGCAGCATCACCTGCCCCGCGCAGCCCGTTCGGCTGCACCGCGTTCCCAAGCACCGGGGCCGGGAAAGCGCATTCCAAAGCCACCCCGAGCCCCGGCAGCAGCTTTGCGGGCGCAAAACCGCCCCAAACCCTCCGTCGCCTTCCTCGTCTGCGCGTCTCGGGGGCCAAATTTAGCTGGAAGGAGAATGGGGAAGCGCGGATGATGCGCTGAATAAAAACACCCTCTGCAATGCGGTGCTTCAAGTGTGCAGCGTCTTCCCCTTCCTCCTCAACACGGTCCGTGAGACGTGGTAAATGTTTCCCTTTTA
Organism: Oxyruncus cristatus; assembly: GCA_013399855.1. Lineage (NCBI taxonomy): Eukaryota > Metazoa > Chordata > Aves > Passeriformes > Cotingidae > Oxyruncus > Oxyruncus cristatus. Next base: position 11,189 of record VXAY01002657.1, read on the forward strand.
TTCCCTTGCCTTTCCCCCCCTCCCCGCCCCGCGCTCTCCCCGGGCAGAGCTTTTCCAGCCCGAGGAAGGTCCCCTTGATGTAAATTGTTCTCTACATGTTGAATGGAGCCGCAGACAAAAGCTCTAATTAATCGGCTCAGCCCCTTCTCCGGAGCCGAGGTTTTTTCCAGCCTCACAAAACGCCGCTTTCCCCTTTGTAGCCTTAATTAGTTTTTTTTTTTGCTCCTCTGCCTGCGAGCAGGGGGGAGGAGGAAGGGGCCGTGGGAGCTGGAGCGTCCCACGTCACTGCCGGGGCACCGCGTGGGAAGGGAGGGAGGGAAAGCCTGGGAGCTCCTCCAGGGCGGGGGGATCAGGCCGTGCCTCAGTTTCCCTCACTGGTGGGGTTGAAACCCCCTGGCGACAGAGCACGGAGCCCTCAGCATCCTCGGGGACACACCTGGACGCTCCATCTTGCAGAAATCCCGCTCCGGCTCATCCCACCCCTCTCCTCTCCCAGTGCCAGTGCCCTTTTCCAAGATTTTTTGGTTTTTTTTCGGCTGGGCACTGCCCCCTTTCGCCCCCCCCCAGCAGAACCAGGGCCCTGCTCAGCGTGGCTGTTCCGCAGCCGTGAAACCCCTCCCGGTCCCCAACTCATCCCACGCATCACTCGGTGCCCAGACACGGTTTTCCAAGCCATCAGCGGGAGCGGGAATGGCTCGGAGCCGCCCGGGAATGGCTCAGAACTGCCCGGGAATGGCTCGGAGCCGCCCGGGAATGGCTCGGAGCCGCCAGGGAAGGCAATGAGCTTACCATAAGGTGATTAGCGGCGCGGCTCCAAGGGCAGGAGCAGACGGGCGGAGTGATCGGATTTAGGCACCGCTGACCCCGGCGCCTCTTGCTCTCTTCCAGTGACACCCTGGATATCCCAGGAAAAGCTGCCGGAGCACAGGAGAACCACCCTCGGGACAAACTCATGAATATCTACCAGAGATTGCACGAGGTGGTGTCTGGGCCAGATAAGGGAGCGGCAAAACCCGGTGGCTGCTCCCAGATAACACGACGCTCCTTCCACGCGGAAGCCATCCCGGATTTATTTACAGATCTGGAGCGGAGATATTCGGGAGAGGGAATAAACCTCTGGTGCTTCCCCCAGGGAGCCCGAGAGCAGTTCGGGAAGTGTTTTTCAGTTCCTCCTTCTCTTGTATCCTCCACCTCCGCTTACCTTTCCCTAATGACTTCCTCAGCTTGGCACCGTCTGCATTATTTTCTCGCAGTATGTATTTGTTATCCAGGGCTGATGCAAAGGAAATCCCGTTTTCCAAAGGCAGAGGAAGCTCTCACTCACCACCCTCCCCCTTTGCTTCCCACAACAAGGCGAATCCTCGCAAGCTGAGCACCTTTTCCTAGAAATACGATGTTTCCTTAAAAAAAAACACCCAACAATTTTTTACAACATTCCCTTGGTGACGGCCCGATTTCAGTGGTGCCCTCAGTGCTGAGGCTTTTCGACCCCAAAATGCTCCCACGCTTACCCCTGGGCTCAGCAGAGGGAGGAGATGAGGAGAAGGTCAACCTGCTCTGTCCCAGGGAAAGGTGGAAATGTGGAGGGAGACGAAGGCAGGATCAGTCTGGTTGCGCATCCACTGCCCCCACATCTGCTGGGAGACCCCTGGCCGGGCTCCCCGACTCCCTGACCCCACAGCACGGGGGTCTCTGGGCTGGATACTGCTCCCCACTGGCCCGATCCTGCCGCTGGGACTCTGAGGTCAGGGCGCTGGACACTTCACCGAGTTCCAAACTGCGCCTGGAGCAGCTTCTCCTCCCCGAAGGAGCTGCAAAGGGAAAGCAAAACCCCCAAACCCGCCCCGCTCCTCGGGTCAGTAAAATTCATTTCCTCCGAGGTTTGGGGCTGCCGAGCCCCGAGCCCGACCCGTCCTTCCCCTCCACCGCGGGGCATCGGGGCACCCCTCCAGCACCCACCCCGAAGGACGGGCGGCCCGGGGGTCACAGCGAGGGCGAGATCCGGGCCGGCTCTCACATGGTGGGGGCAGTTCCCCTTCCTGGGCAGCGTTTTGGACACCGGGGTTTGTCCGAAAGCAGCGACTTCCTGACAGAACAATGCCCGTGGCCGTGACCTTTCCTGCACCCAGAAGCGCAGCTTTCGGAGGTCAAATCCCTCTGCTAGACAAACACGGCAAGTTTTCCCCGTGGTTTCAGGGGAGCTGGTGGCGGCTGAGGGTCTTCTTGCTAAAAAGAGCAACTCATGTGCAACGGGAGCCCGGAAAAGCCTGGTTTTGGGGTCGAGCTTGGCCCTGGAGCTTCTTTTGGTTGCAGCTTGGTCTGTCCAGCTCAGGGGTCTGCAGCTTCCTCAGCTCCGACCTCTGCTCTGTGTGAGCAGGGACAGGACCCAGGGAAGGGCTGGAGCTGCGGTGGGCAGGTTTAGGTTGGATTTCAGGAGGAGGTTCTTCCCCCAGAGAGTGGTTGGGCACAGAACGGGCTCCCCAGGGCAGTGGGCACAGCCCCAAGGCTGCCAGAGCTCCGGGAATGTTTGGACAATGCTCTGAGGGATAGGGTGAGATTTTGGGATGTCTGAGCAGGGGCAGGGGTTGGGCTGGGTAACTCTCGTGGCTCCCTTCCAGCTCAGGACGTTCCACGATTCCGTGACTTCTGTACCCCCTTATCACGACCCTGGGAGACCAGGAGAGCATCACCTCCCTCCTCCCCTCCCTCTTCCCCCGTTTCCCACCCCACTGGTGCAGGGCTCGGGGGAGGATTTCGCTGCTCTGGGCTGCCCGAGACGGAGCAGCAACCAGGGGCTCAGCTGAGCTGCAAAACGTCCCCGCAGGTGGAGCCGCGGTTAACCCGGGCTGTGCTGCAGCGGCAGCCCCTGGGGCTCACACGCTCGGCTTCCTCTTGTCCTGCTGTTCCCTGGGAGCAGAGCCCGACCATCCCGGCCCCACCCTCCCATCAGGGAGCTGAAGGTCCCCCCTGAGCCTCCTTTTCTCCGGGATGAGCCCCCACCCCCAATTCCAAAAGCATTAAGACCCTCTCCCACCTGCCCGGCAGCACCAGAGCAGCAACTGAGAGATAATCCCTTGTGTTCTGGAGGAAATTTAGGACCTGGAGCAGTGGGAAGGGCTCCTTTCGAAGAGCTGCAGATTGGAGGNTCACACGCTCGGCTTCCTCTTGTCCTGCTGTTCCCTGGGAGCAGAGCCCGACCATCCCGGCCCCACCCTCCCATCAGGGAGCTGAAGGTCCCCCCTGAGCCTCCTTTTCTCCGGGATGAGCCCCCACCCCCAATTCCAAAAGCATTAAGACCCTCTCCCACCTGCCCGGCAGCACCAGAGCAGCAACTGAGAGATAATCCCTTGTGTTCTGGAGGAAATTTAGGACCTGGAGCAGTGGGAAGGGCTCCTTTCGAAGAGCTGCAGATTGGAGGCGATAAATAGTCCCTGCTCCCATTTCCCCAGGGAAGGATTTTGGTGCCTTTTCCTGCTCCAGCCTCTCGTATTCCTGGATCTCCTGAGTCCAGGGGTGCCCCGGACAGGACGGGTGTCCTCACACCGTCGGCTTTGCAAAGACCAGGCTTGGAGCTGGAGCCACTTGGAGCCTCCAAAGCAAAGCCGGTGGCTCTGCAGGTGCCCTGGGAGCAGTTCCCTGCAGGCAAAGCCTTGGGATGGGTGGGAATTGCAGCCAGGGCTGCGGGGCTGTGCCCTGCGGGGTCCCCCCACCAGCTGCCCAGACCACACGGAGCACCAGGAAGCGGCGAGGCCCCGAGTGCCTTCGGCCCTCCGGGTGTTGCCAGGGCTCGGGGGCTGTTTGGTGTCTCCTCCACCACAGCCCTTCGACATCCGGGGCTGCTCTGAAAAGGGGCAAGCGCGGAAAGGGGAGAAAAATGGTCCGGAGGGCAAAATTCCCCGGGGTGAGGGATGGGGAACGGACACACAGCCGGCCTGGGGTGGTGAGGAGGGAATGGAGTCTCTGGGGTGGAGGTGGGGAAGAGGCCCCCAGGGACAAGGGGGACCAGCATGGGTGGGCTCCAGCAGTGACTGTGTCCCCCCCTGTAGCCACAGAGCATCTCCTGGGGTCACAGTCTCACCCGGGGCTCATCCCGCTCTCTGCTTCAGGAACCCAGGAGTGCCAGGAAGAAGCCGTGCCCGCTGCTGGAGAGCTGGAGCTGCGGCCAGACAGGCACCAACAGGAGTGGACAGAGGTCCACTGGAGAGCGAGCACGGACGCAAGACAGTGGACACGGATCCTGACAGCCGGGAAGGATGGACACGTTTCATACACCAGCGGTTCCTTTCCTGGGAGAGTTGTTTTCCCAGCCGGACACCCTCTCCCTGAGGATCTCCCCAGGGAATAAGGAAGACAGTGGGGTCTATAAGACCGAGTTTGAGGATACATCAGGTGTTTTCACTAGTCTGTCCTTCTGTGTGTTGGTGTGGGGTGAGTACCCGGGTCTCCATCCCCCTGTCCCTCTGTCCCTCTGTCCCCTCAGCCCTTCTCACCTCCTCTGTCCCCACCGATCCCATTCCCTGGCCGGAGCTGCAGGCACGGGCAGGGCTGGTGCAACATCTCCCTGTCCTGCACCGTTCCTGCTCCTGCCAACGTCTCCTACAGCTGGAAGTGCAGCGGGGACCCCCCCGGGGCACCACCAGCCCCAGCTGTTCCGGCGGGTCCGTGTGGATGCTGATCCCACCGTCTGCCTCCGCAACGAGAGCGACCCCGTGAGCTGGAGCACGGCCGGAGCTGGCATCGTGGGTGTCTGTCGCCGTTCAGGTGATTTGCCCCCTGGAATCACAGAATTCCCGAGGGACCTGGAAGGGGGGTGGGTCACCGAGTTCAGCTCTTGGCCCTGCTCAGGGCAGCGCCAAGAATCCCAGATCTCAGGGGTCACAAGAAATCGGGAGCAAACCAGTTAAACCAGTTACACCAGTTCCGTTGGGGAATGGAACCAGTTCCATTGGGGAATTAAATCAGTTAAACCCGTTACACCAGTTCCACTGGGGAATGGAACTAGTTCCATTGGGGAATTAAACCAGTTAAACCCATTACACCAGTTCCACTGGGGAATGGAACCAGTTCCATTTTGGAATTAAACCAGTTAAACCCATTACACCAGTTCCACTGGGGACTTGAACCAGTTAAACCTGTTATACCAGTTCCACTGGAGAATGGAAGCAGTTAAACTTTTTACACCAGTTCCACTGGGGAATGGAATCAGTTCCACTGGGGAATTAAACCAGTTAAACCCATTACACCAGTTCCATTGGGGAATGGAACCAGTTAAACCAGTTACACCAGTTCCATTAGGGAATTAAACCCCTTCCATTGGGGAATTAGACTAGTTAAACCCATTACACCAGTTCCATTGGGGAATGGAACCAGTTCCATAGGGGAGTTGAACCAGTTAAACCTGTTATACCAGTTCCACTGGGGAATGGAGCCAGTTAAACCTGTTACACCAGTGCTGTTGGGAAATGGAACCAGTTCGATTGGGGAATTAAATCAGTTAAACCCATTACACCAGTTCCATTGGGGAGTTGAAACAGTTAAATCTGTTATACTGGTTCCACTGAGGAATGGAACCGGTTAAACCAGTTCCACCAGTTCCATTGGGGAATGAAACCAGTTAAACCCATGACACCAGTTCCATTGGGGAATGGAACCAGTTCCTTTGGGGAATTAAATCAGTTAAACCGGTTACACCAGTTCCATTTTGGAATTAAACCAGTAAAACCCATGACACCAGTTCCATTAGGGAATGGAACCAGTTCCATTGGGGAATTAAACTAGTTAAATCCATTACACCAGTTCCATTTTGGAATTAAACCAGTTAAACCCATGACACCAGTTCCATTAGGGAATGGAACCAGTTCCACCGGGGAGTTGAACCGGTTAAACCCGTTACACCAGTACCGCTGGGGGACGGAACCAGTTCCCGCAGTTCCATTGGGAACGGGAGCGGTGTGGGAGGAGCTCCTGGTGTGGGAGGAGCTCCTGGCCTGGGGGGCGTGGCCCAGCAGCCCCGCCCCTGCTGCTTTTGGCAGCCTGGGCGCGGTGTGGTGCCCTGGAGGACGACACAGGCAAGGAGGACAAGGACACGATCACCCTGACGGTGTAGGGTGAGCTGGAGGAGGGGAGGGCCAGCCCACGGGTGGGACAGGGCGGCCGTGAGGTCCTGCTGCACCAAAGGTGCCAGCACAGGAAGCTCTGTGTGTGCATGGAGTGCCAAGGGTGGCCCACCCACTGCACAGCAGAGATGGATGGTAAGGGCTTTTTTGTTGGTTGGAAATGCATTTGTTTGGCGTCAGAAGCAGTGCACGGCAGGTGCCGGTCTGAGGGCCAAAATTGAATACGGACGAAGATTCCTCCCAGACCGAAGGTGCCAGCACAGGAAGCCCTGTGTGTGCATGGAGTGCCAAGAGCGGCCCACCAACTGCACAGCAGAGATGGATAGTAAGGGCTTTTTTGTTGGTTGGAAATGCATTTGTTTGGCGTCAGAAGCAGTGCACGGCAGGTGCCGGTCTGAGGGCCAAAATTGAATACGGACGAAGATTCCTCCCAGACCGAAGGTGCCAGCACAGGAAGCCCTGTGTGTGCATGGAGTGCCAAGAGCGGCCCACCAACTGCACAGCAGAGACAAAGGGTAAGGGCTTTTTTTCCTGGGTAAAAATGCATTTATTTGCTTGCAGCTGATTAGACCTGGCAAGGCAGCCCAGCTGAGCTGGGAGCTGTTTCTCCCTGCAGTTTAAATCTCCCACGAAGGACCTCAGCAACACCCAATGGGCAGCTGATTAGAGCGGGCAGGGCAGCTGGGCTGAGCTGGGAGGAGCTTCTCCAGGCAGTATAAATCTCCCACCAAAAAGCTTGGCTCCCTTCCTGGTCCCCTCATTAGGCCTTGCAGGGCAGTTGGGGTGAGCTGGTCTATTCTGATGCCAGGACAGAGAGCTCTTGCTTCCTAGGGAGCGAACAGGCTGGTTCACCAACTCAAGCAGGAACCATGATGGGAAGGGCTTTCTTTCCCAGGGAGAAGGGATATTATTTGCTTGCAGCAATCCTGATGCCGAAAAAGGCAGTCCAGCTCCCAAAATTGAATATGGAAGAGGATTCCTTCCAGACCAAAAGTACCACCACATGATGCTACTGCTGCCTATGGAGTACCCAGGCTGGCCAACCAACTGCACCTGAAACACAAAGTTAACAGTCTTTCTTTGCCTCTGGGGTGTGGTTCACTTTTTATGGACACCTGGGCTGGAACTGCAAGTCCTGGTTCCAAAACTGAATACGGACGAAGATTCCTCCCAGACCAAAGGTGCCAGCACAGGAAGCTCTAGGTGTGCATGGAGTGCCAAGGGTGGCCCACCAACTGCACAGGAGAGATGGATGTTAAGGGCTTTTTTTGCTGGGTGGAAATGCATTTGTTTTTTTTCAGAAGCAGTGCACGGCAGTTGCCGGTCTGAGGGCCAAAATTGACTACAGACGAAGATTCCCCCCAGACCAAAGGTGCCAGCAGAACATGGTCCCAAAGCCCTAGGTGATGGTCACAGTGACCAAGGGTGATCAGCAGCAGTGCAACACCACCCTCAAGTGCTCCTTAGGGCTCAGGGAAGTGACCTACGAGTGGATCTCATCCCGGCAAGTCCTGCTGGAGGGTGTGGGGGGCCCTGTTCTGAAAGTCTCCTTCAACCCTTTGGAAGGGATTTCCATCTGCAGGGTCAGCAATTTGCCCTCCTCCAACAACGCCTCGCTGACTCACAGGCCCCCCTGCTCCTGGACAGGTACGAGGGGCCAGAGCTGCACTGGGGTGGGCTGGGAGGCGGCCTTGGCTTTGGATGGTCCCCTGAGCAGATCTGGTGGCCCTGAGGAGAGCAGGTCACACAATCCCTGAGGTTGGGAAAGACCTCCAGGATCACCGAGTCCTTCCCATGAGTCTTGTCACCGAGAGCCACATCCACCTCCAGGGGTAGGGACTCCCCCACCTCCCTGGGCAGCCCCTCCCGAGGCCTGACCGCCCCTTCCAGGAAGAAATTCCTCCTGATGGCCAACAAGACCTTTCCCTGGCACAGCCTGAGGCCGTTCCCTCTCTTCCTGTCACTGGTTGTGTGGGAAAAAAGCCGGACCCCCAAGGGCAGTCCCTGCAATCCCTTGGGTCAGGAGCTGTGGGGCCCTTTTTCCCCTGGCATTGTGGGCTGTCTGGGGGGCAGAAGCCCACCTGGGGAGGTGGTCAGGGACTGGGATCACCCCAGAGCCCTCCCTCTGCCCCTGGTCTCCCTCTGCGAACCTCTCCAGCCTCCACTGCTGCATCCTGCACCAGGACTGGTGGTCCTGGGACACCTCCTCCTCCTCCTCTTCCACCTCACCCTGGCTTAAGGGCGCTGCAGTTGGCATCTGTCCTCCCCTCCTCACCCCCCAGCACGGGACCAGCACCTGGAGGAGGCTCCCAGACCCCGTGGGCGCAGAGAGATGCAGCTGCTCAAGGAGATGGTTTCAACCTCATTCCTCAATTCGTGGTTCACTGGGAAATCCTCCTCTCCCTCGTCCCCCAGACCAGTGGGGCCACCCAGTACGAGCCTTTCCAAGGGCTCTCTGGGGATTTGGGGCATTCTCTGTTTTTCGGGGCCGTCTCAAGGGGCAGAGCCGAGGTGGCACCTCTGGCTTTCCCTGTGTGTCCTCCCCGGTTTGAGGACAGGCTCTGCCCCCACAAATATCTCTTTACACATTAAATTTTTACCTGAAAACCACATTTTTAGGTGCCTGTTCTGGATTCTTCCCCGGGCTGGGAGACCCCAAAGCTCAGGGACTCGGGGAATGATGGAGAAAGGTGTGTTTACACTCAGCAGCTTTGCTGGGGACAGAAGCCCTTCCCCTGTGTCCCCCCCGGGGAGGTTCCGGCTCTGGATGGTGGGACAACGGGTCCATTGGGGTGGGAAGATGTGGTGGGAGTGATGGAGGTGCTCCCTCAGCCTGCAAGGAGAAACTGGGGACGTGTCCTGGGTCACCACAGCCCTGGGACTCTTTTCCCCTGCCAGCTCCAACCCACCAGCCCGAGGAAGGGGACAACCCAGGGGTTTTATCTCCATAAATCCCAAATTCCAGAGCCATCTTCAAGCAGAGACTCCTAAGGCCACAATCAAAGGGTCAACAGGGAACCTCTCCAGCTCCTTTGAAAAATCCAAGTCGTCCCACTCGGTCTGACGAGCAGCTCGGGGTCATTTCTGCTCCGTGTCTGAAGGTTTGACCATCAATGTTTATTTTTGCAGAGATCCCCCCTGCCCTGAAAATATTTTGTTAGGTCCCGATCCACTCCCACACGGAAGTTTGGGGCTCCCCTGCCTCTTACAAGATCCGAGACGTCCATAAAACCTCCTGCAATGAATAGACACAGGAGATTTCAGGCTGAGCTTATGGGAAAGGAAAGGAGTTCGTGATCATTATTTGCCATTAAAGGAGGCTTCTTGTGTGACTGCATGTTCTCGGTGCCCACAAGTGCTTCCCCAAAGGATTTTTTTTTTTTCCCCTTGATGGTTTTGCTCATTAAGTAAATTTTCCCCATTTCTCTTGGCCAGTGCCAGCCCCGCCCGAATGGTGCAACTGTTTTTTTTTCTGGCTTTCCCGGATCAGATTGTGGTCAATCATCCTCCTGCTGGTGCCTGAGGGGCTGAGCTGGTGGGTCCCTCCCACCAGAGGCCTCCTGGTGGGATTTGCGCTGCTGCTTCTCCACGGAAGACCCCAAGGTGTTCTGAATTCCTCCTGAAATTCCTCCTGGAAAACACCTTTGCCGGGGGGGGGGGGGGGGTAAACGTGTGGCCAAGAGCTCGTTCCAGGAGCCAGAAGCCTCCAGGAGTGAGCCTCCAGTGAGCCTCAGGCACACTGAGCCAGCAGTGTGCCCAGGTGGCCAAGAAGGCC
>VXAY01002657.1:34569-51281 GCA_013399855.1 Oxyruncus cristatus
CCCCCCACCGACCCCAACTCCTGCCCCACCATCTACGCCGCAGCCACCGGCCCCGCCGCGGCCCTCGGCAGAGCCCCCCACGCCCCTCCAGAGCCGCCCACCCTGCAGGGACACCCCCCCCTCTGCCAGGTAAGGGTGGCTACCCCTCCCCCTGGCTGGGCATCCCCGTGGGGCGACCCTGGCACCTCGCTGAGCCCTTTGCCCCCCCACCCCCCTAATCTTTGCTGCAGAGCCCCCCCAAGGAGCCCACGACGGTTTATGTTGGTGTGATGATGCCCAGGGCCTGAGCCTCTTCGGGGCAGTGGGGCAGCTGCCCAGCCCGGCTCGTGGGCACCAAAACCCCCGTTCCTGGCTGGATTGACCCGCTCATCCCTGAGGAATCAACACAACCTCCTCTGGCGGGTGCGTCACGAGCAGCTCGGCGGCAACGGTGCCCGGAGAAGGGAGGGATGACCGAGCAAGGAGCAGGGCAGGAAACCTCCTCTGGCTGTGGCTGAAGGCTCCTGGCTGGATCCTGGAGCACTGGGAGAAGGGAGAGGGACTCTGGGTCTGACCTCACAGCTGGGCGTGAGAGAGGGAGTGACTCGGCACCTTGGAGGGGAAGGATCAGCAGCACCAGGAAAGGTGGCCGGAGAAGTTTTGGGCTCCAGCCTCATCCCTGCCCTGAGGGTTTCCACACCAGGGACTCAGCCCGTGGTCCTGCTTTCCTAAGGGACTGTGGCAACTGGGGACACACAGGGGCGGGGGTTCAACGGGGAAAAATGAGAAGTGGTTTTATTTTTGAGCTCCGCAACAGGTTACAAAACGTGGAGTTTTGTCCCGAGGAGCGAGGAGAGTTTTGCAGCCCCTCCAGGCTCAGCCTGGCTTGGCAGTCCATGTCCCACAAAATTTTCCCATCCCCATTTTTCCTGCTGATCTCTGTGGGAACAGCTGAGCTTCTCCGGATGGACTTAAAGCGGAATTTTTGGCTGGGAGGAGGAGGAGGCAGCCCCTGCTCATGGTCTGGCCACCCCCTGCCCACAGCAACTCTTGGTTCCCTGTGGAAATGTCCTGTGTGGGGATGTTGGAGGTGGCCTGGATGAGGGAGCAGGGCTGTAAAATCCAACTGACCCAGTCTGGGGTATTTTATGATCCCAGCACAACAAAGGTGTTATAGCAGGTCTGACTGTGTGGACCACGGCTAAGGGAAAGGAAAATAAATTTGGAATAAAGCCCTTTGCAAGGGGTTGCTGGGGGAGAGCGTGACAGGGTGGATCCACTGTTGAGGTGGAACAGAGACCAATGTTTTTGCACCTCCCCAACTTCCCCCTTCTCTGCCCGCAGAAAATAACTGAGCTACCTCCCTGGAAATGTCTGCAAACAACCACTTCCCCCAAGGTGGGGGCAGGTCCAGGGCAGGGCAGGGCCACCCTCACCCTTGCACCTCTAAGAGGGTGTAAAAGCCCCAAATTCTGTCAGTGTGGAGCCCTGGGGCTGCTCAGGGAGGTGTCCAAGGAAGGCCTGGCCATGGCACTGAATGCCCCGGGCTGGGGGCCAAGGTGGGGATGGGGCACAGGGTGAACTGGATGACCTTGGAGGCCTTTTGAAACCTCTGGGATTCTGGGATTCTTGGCTGGACAAACCCCCTGAGGCTCTGTGTTGAGCTCCTGGCTTGTCTCTGCAGTAGAACACCAAGTAAACTGCTGAGAGTGCCGCGGCTTCGGCCGCAGCCACGGCCCCGATCCTGGCCAGGCTGCTGGAGGGGGGGCCTGGGGAGAGAAGAAGGTCCAGTGTCAACATCCCCAAACAGATCTGCCTCTTCCCGACACCAGGGCACAGGGAACCTGGCACATCTCTGCCCCAACACCCCCCTGAGCCCTCGTCGTGACAACTCGGCCCAACCCAGCAAAGAGGCGACGCTGCACGAGGACGAGCGGCTTGGCAGAAGCAGCAGCAGGAGACTCCCGGCCCAGCCCCTCCCGGCCACGGCCACCCCCCACGGCCCTTGGCCCTCCAGGGACCTCGGGGGGGCTTTTTGGGGATGAAATCCCCTGTTGGGTGGGGGGTGCCCACCGAGCCACGCTCCCCCCGCCACTCCGCCCTTGGCTCTGCAGCACGAAGGGACTCGGTGCTGCCATCCCAAAGCAGGACTTTTGGGGGACACCTGCTCTCCCTGAGTTCCCCGGGTGACACAGAGGGCACAGGGATGCTGAGGGCACTGCCCAGAAAGCCTGAAGGCAGGAGGTGGACTGTGCTGCTCTCAGGGTCTCCATCTCCCCCTCCTAGGGGCAGGGCCCATCTGCCCCTCCCAAGCACAGGGCCCTGTGACAGCCGGCCATGGAGAGCTGTCTGGGGCACACGGGGACACCGAGGAGCGAGGCTGGGCACACACAGGGGGGTGGCAGCTCACCAGTGAGGGGAGGGCGGGTTGTGTTTTCTGGCCGGGCGGAGAGGGGAGAGAAGAGGGAGAGAGGTCAGTGCTTGTGCCGGGGGTCCCACTTGTCTCTGCACAGCCGGGCACAGCTCGGGGGGAAAGCTGGAGCTGCGGGGAGCGGGATCCAGCCCATCCCAGCACCCACCCGGGCCCTTTGGGTGGCTCTTACCTGCGCACAGGTCAGCGGGCGAGACGGTGACGTTGCGGCTGCTGACGGGGTTTCGTGCCCGGCACGTGAGCGGCACCGGCTCCTGCGGGACCGACTCCTCCACCAGCAGCGTGGGCCCCTCTCCCCAGGGCTGCTCCCCCACGCTCCAGCCGTAGGAGATGTTGCCCAGGCCGGGCCCGGGCGCGGCGCAGCGCAGGGCGTAGCGGCAGCCGCCGGCCGAGCAGTTCTGGGCCTCGCAGCTCACCCGGGGCTCTGCCAGCTCCCCTGGGGAAGGGCAGGGGCTGTCAGCAAACACTTCTAACACGAAAATTCCCCCAAAAAAGTCAACGAGGAAAGGCACCTACTGTACACGTGTAGGGTGAAGGTGGATGTTGCCTCTGCACTCTTTGCAGAGTAGGTCCCAGCGTCCTCCATCGTGAGCTGGGAGATGGTGAGGGCCCTGCCCTGCTCTGAGATGGTCAAGCGTGTCTTGTATTTGTTGTTTGAAAACACAGTTACAGGAGGTTCACCGAATCCCACAGACACTATGGGTACGTTGTCAAAGTTCCAGAAGGCTACATTTCCAGTCAGATGGTGGATGTGGAAGGTGACGGACCTGCCCACGGCTCCAATCACCTCTGTCGTGGTGCCATCGCCCTCTGGGGAGAGAAGGCGCGCTGAAGGTGCTGTGCCCGGGAGGAGGAAGCACAGCAAGGGTGGGGGATGTTGGAGGAGCAGGCAGGAGGGGTTGGGGTTAAAAAGGAGCATTTTGCACTCACTTGCTTGATGCAGGAGGACGAGGGGGGAGAGGAGCAGGAACTGAAACACATCCATCGGTGTCTGGCGCACGGAGAGGGTTTGTCTGCACCCAGCGACTGCGGGTCTGGAGGCTGATCCTGGTGCAAGAGGAAGACACGAGTGCCTGTGTGTGCACACAGTGGGTTTCACTGGTGGTTGGATGGGCGGACAGAACCCTGAGCTTCGTCTTGGTGTCACTGTTACCGTGGCCTCAGGTGGTGACACTCGGCTCAGCAGCAGGAAAGGAACATCGTGGGGGACAATCCCACCCACCTAAAGGAAACTCGAGCTGGAAAACTCCATTTCTGAGCAAAGCCAAGCTGGGACAAAGAGCGTCATCGTGGCTGTGTGTGACACGCGTCCCAGGTCCTCAGTGGGCACCCGCCTGAAGAGACGGTTCTCGTGGCCAACGTGGTGGGTCAGTGCCCAGGAGCCCGTGGACTGGTGTCACCAGGGACATCCCTTGGGAGTGCTGCTGGATCCCACCCATGGAATGCTTTGGGTTGGAAGGGACTGTAAAGCTCACCCAGTCCCACCCCCTGCCATGGGCAGGGACGCCTCTCGCTATCCCAGGTTGCTCCAAGCTCCGTCCAACCCCGCCTCGGACGCTTCCAGGGATGGGGCAGCCACAGCTCCTCTTCTCCAAGCTGAACAGCCTCAACTCTCTCAGCCTGTCCTGTGGGGGAGCTGCTCCTGTCCCTTCCAACCCCCCAGATGTCACCCCCACAGACAGGAGAGCTGAATGAGAACTGGAAGGGAAAGCAGCGCTTCCCTAATTCGTGTGATTCTGGGAAGTCACATGGTTACTGAAATCCAGGCAAATGAGGAGTGCACTGGACCAGCTGGAGAGGTCAGGCACTAAAACAGCCCCGGGTCCTCTTCCCCAGTGAGGATATGGGGCCTGATGGCACCTCCAAGGGACTGGCATCGTGACTGAAGTCCCCTGAACTAAAACCAGCTCCCCTCTTTCACCACACCCCGGAAGAATAATTGAATCACGGAATCATGGAATGGTTTGATTTGGAAGGGACATAAAATTCACCTCGTTCCACCCCCCCGCCATGGGCAGGGACACTTCCTACTAGCCCAGGTTGCTCCAAGCCCTGTCCAACCTGGCACTGGACATTTCCAGGGATGGGGCAGCCACAGCTGCTCTGGGCAACCTGTGCCAGGGCCTTCCCACCCTCGCAGGGAATAATTCCTTCCCAATATCCCATCTAAACCTCCTGTCAGTAGGAAGCCATTCCCCAACTTGTCCTGTCACTCCAGGCCCTCTCCCCATGTTTCTTGCAGCTCCTTCAGGTCCTGGAAGGCCACAATTGTTGTCCACCCTGAAGGCTTCTCTTCTCCCAGATGAACAATCCCAGCTCTCCCATCGGAGAGCTGCTCCATCCCTCTGATCATCCTGGTGCCTCCTCTGGGGTGGCTCCACCATCTCCGTGTCCTTCCTGTGCCGAGTCCTCCCTTCAGGCTGATCACCCCCAAGGGCCTGCGACGGACACGGTGATGCTCCTTGTCCCACCTGCCACGCTCGTCTTGGCCTGGAAAACGGGGTGCTCGGCGCGGGGGCCGGGGCTGTCCCCCTCGATACGTTCCCGTCCAGTGTCACAACCACGCAACGTCACAGGGTGACGTTCTCTCCCGCCATTGCATGCCCCGAAAACCCGTATGCGTGCACGGGCTCCCTCGCCTTCCTCTCGCCGGCACAGCCTGTTGCAGAGGCGGGGGGAGGACAACGCTCTGTGCGCAGGAGGCCGATGGACGCCCCTCGGTTCCTCTTTCTCGCCTTCCTCGTCCTCCTGCACCGAGCAAGTAAGTGCAGGGTGCTCCTTTTCCCTCGGCAGCAGGAGGGAAGGAGCCCACGGTCAGGGGGGGCTCGGTGTGGGTTTTAGGGCCGCCCAGCAGAGCGGGGACGTGAGGGAGCAGCGGCGCGGCTCCGCTGGGATGGGGTTTGTCCCAGGGCTGTTGGGCAAAAGGTGCCCCGGGCTCTCGTCTGCTGGTGAGTGAGCGTGTCAGGTCTCAGCTCTGGCCCAGCCTCCATCCAGCTGCTGCCAGATGTGCACAGGCTGCCCTGCTCTGCCTTCGGGTTCTACTGCCCTACACCTTGTCTCTTGAGTGCTCCCATGGGTTCATTTGGTGGTGTTTCTGCCTCTCTTCAGCCAAGGGCAAACGGGCAGAGACGCTGCCCTGGCCCCTTCCCGCCGCCTCCAGTGTCTTTATTATCAGCTGGTCCACAGGTTTCCTGCAAGTTTATCCTCCCCACCCTTTTTCATTCTCTGTGGCTGGGGAGGTTGGTTGCCCATGTCCCAAAGGCATTGGCGCAGGGTCAGGCTGGGGGAACAAGAATTGCTGAGCCCAGGGCGACATGACAATCTCGGGGTCTGGCGGCACAGCTGAGCCAGGCTCAGTTCCCCTTTCCATTCCCAGCCCAGACTGGGAAGTGCTCAGTTTTTAAGTGGGAGACAACCAAAATAATGGAAGAAATGCCTTCCTCCTTGAGTTCAGCCTCCAAGCTGTGTGGTGTGGTCAGAGACTGCAGGGAAGGGATGGATCCAGGGGGACCTTATCCTGGGTTGCATCCAAAGGATCGCGACCAGAAGGTCATGAGAGAGAATTCCTCTTTACTCTGCTCTGGTTAGACCCCACTTGGAACAGTGTCCAGCTCTGAGACACAGATAAGAAGGATGTGGAACTGCTGGAGAAAGAGAGGGGGCCACGAAGCTGAGAAGGACACATCTCCCATACGGAGACAGGCTGGGACAGCTGGGAATGTTCAGGCTGGAGAAGAGCAGCTGTGGCTGCCCCATCCCTGGGAGTGTCCAAGGCCAGGTTGGACGGGGCTTGAAGCAACCTGGTTTAGTGGAAGGGGTCCCTGCCCATGGCAGGAAGGTGGAACGAGATGGTCTTTAAGGTCCCTTCCAACCCAACCCATTCCATGATTCCATGCTTTTCTTCCAAGGAAAGGAGAAGCAGCTGCTCAGGTGACCGACGTGGTTCCTTGCCTGCTCATGTTGGTGAGCTCAGCCTCTGGTGGTCAAAATGAATCTACCTGACCTTTCCAAGCCATTGCAAACTCCTCCTTGTACTTTCCAGCCCCAGGCTTCGCCTCTTGCACACCCTTTGCATGTGGGTGTTGAACGGCTCCGTGGCCTCACACTGTGTGACCGCAGTGGGGAGAAGCTCCTATTTCAGCTGTGGACCCTTCCCCGAGCCCTCCTGCCTGCTCCTCCAACACCCTCCCACCTTGGCTGTGCCTCCTCCCCTGGGCACAGCACCTTCAGCGCGCCTTCTCTCCCCAGAGGGCGATGGCACCGCCACAGAGGTGATTGGAGCCGTGGGCAGGTCCGTCACCTTCCACATCCACCGTCTGACTGGAAATGCAGCCTTCTGGAACTTTGGCAACGTACCCATAGTGACTGTGGGATTCGGTGAACCTCCTGTAACTGTGTTTTCAAACAACAAATACAAGACACGCTTGACCATCTCAGAGCAGGGCAGGGCCCTCACCATCTCCCAGCTCACGATGGAGGACGCTGGGACCTACTCTGCAAAGAGTGCAGAGGCAACATCCACCTTCACCCTACACGTGTACAGTAGGTGCCTTTCCTCGTTGACTTTTTTGGGGGAATTTTCGTGTTAGAAGTGTTTGCTGACAGCCCCTGCCCTTCCCCAGGGGAGTTGGCAGAGCCCCGGGTGAGCTGCGAGGCCCAGAACTGCTCGGCCGGCGGCTGCCGCTACGCCCTGCGCTGCGCCGCGCCCGGGCCCGGCCTGGGCAACATCTCCTACGGCTGGAGCGTGGGGGAGCAGCCCTGGGGAGAGGGGCCCACGCTGCTGGTGGAGGAGTCGGTCCCGCAGGAGCCGGTGCCGCTCACGTGCCGGGCACGAAACCCCGTCAGCAGCCGCAACGTCACCGTCTCGCCCGCTGACCTGTGCGCAGGTAAGAGCCACCCAAAGGGCCCGGGTGGGTGCTGGGATGGGCTGGATCCCGCTCCCCGCAGCTCCAGCTTTCCCCCCGAGCTGTGCCCGGCTGTGCAGAGACAAGTGGGACCCCCGGCACAAGCACTGACCTCTCTCCCTCTTCTCTCCCCTCTCCGCCCGGCCAGAAAACACAACCCGCCCTCCCCTCACTGGTGAGCTGCCACCCCCCTGTGTGTGCCCAGCCTCGCTCCTCGGTGTCCCCGTGTGCCCCAGACAGCTCTCCATGGCCGGCTGTCACAGGGCCCTGTGCTTGGGAGGGGCAGATGGGCCCTGCCCCTAGGAGGGGGAGATGGAGACCCTGAGAGCAGCACAGTCCACCTCCTGCCTTCAGGCTTTCTGGGCAGTGCCCTCAGCATCCCTGTGCCCTCTGTGTCACCCGGGGAACTCAGGGAGAGCAGGTGTCCCCCAAAAGTCCTGCTTTGGGATGGCAGCACCGAGTCCCTTCGTGCTGCAGAGCCAAGGGCGGAGTGGCGGGGGGAGCGTGGCTCGGTGGGCACCCCCACCCAACAGGGGATTTCATCCCCAAAAAGCCCCCCCGAGGTCCCTGGAGGGCCAAGGGCCGTGGGGGGTGGCCGTGGCCGGGAGGGGCTGGGCCGGGAGTCTCCTGCTGCTGCTTCTGCCAAGCCGCTCGTCCTCGTGCAGCGTCGCCTCTTTGCTGGGTTGGGCCGAGTTGTCACGACGAGGGCTCAGGGGGGTGTTGGGGCAGAGATGTGCCAGGTTCCCTGTGCCCTGGTGTCGGGAAGAGGCAGATCTGTTTTGGGGATGTTGATACCGGACCTTCTTCTCCCTCCAGGTGCCAGCTCCATCCCTCTGGCCTTGCTCATCGCCCTAGCAGTGACTGGAGCCGTGGCACTTTCAGCAGTTACTGTGTTCTACTGTAGATCCAAAGGTGAGCTGAATCCCCTTTGGAAAACCATCCCTGGAGCCCTGGCAAGTAGGAGATGGAGCCTGAGAGTGGAGGGCACAGCCAAGCTGTGCCTGAGCCCCTGGGGGCTGATTTGGGGCTGCTGCTGACGGTGCCTTGTGTGGCTTCTCCCCCAGGCTGGAGGATCTTCCATTTGTCTGCAGCCGGGGCTACAGGCACAGGTAGGACTTGGGGGCTGTTCCCTCCTACCCCCTTTTTCCCGCTGGGAACAGCCCAGTCACGTTTAAGATCAGGAGGGAAATCATCCACTGCCGTGGGTTGGTACCGCAGCGTTCCCTGGCTGAAGGAACCCCGACACCTCCACCCTGGAGGCGAGGGAAGGGGATGACCCCAGGGCACGGCACAGTGGCTGGAGCCACACTCTCCCTTCGTGCCAGAAAACCTCCTGCCAGACCAGCAAGAAGGAATTGAGAGCAGAGCTGTGAGGTCATGAAAGCACGAGGGACCTGGGGGAAAGAAAAGGGCTGGAAAGAGAGAACTGGGAGCGCGGAGACAAGCCAGGAGCTCGACTCTGCCACTCAGGGTTAGCCCAGCCAAGAATTCCAGAATCCCAGGATCACTGAGGTTGGGAAAGACCTTCAGGATCATCCAGCCCACCCTGGGCCCCATCCCCAGCTTGGCCCCCAGCCCAGAGCACTCAGTGCCACATCCAGGCCTTCCTTGGGCACCTCCAGGGGTGGGCACTCCCCCACCTCCCTGGGCAGCCCCTGCCAAGGCCTCACCACCCTTTCCATGAGGAAATTCCTCCTCATGCCCAAACTGACCCTCCCCTGGCACAGCTGGAAGCTGTTTCACCTCGTCCTGTCCCTGACAAACCCAGTGGAAGGAGAGACCACTGGAGCAATTCCCATCTCCCAGGTGTCCAGGGCCGGGCTGTTCCCAACCTGTGCTACAACTGAATCAGTGACAAAATGTCTTTGAGGTGTTTTTTTATGCTGTTTTTTTGGCTATGAGGTGTTTTTTTTGTTGTTTCCTTGACCTAAAATAAAGCTGCTGCCTCGTGTTTTTTATCTGCACGTGTCCAAGTGGGATGTCAGGGCTCCTCAGGGATGAAAACTTGGATCCAGCTCTTCCATAGGGAACCGTGGGCAAACCCTCTCTCTGGAGCCTGCGTGGCTGTTCTCCTGCACTTCAAATGAGAAATTTTGACCCAAAAATGAGATTATGAAGGATTTAAATCCTCTCTGCTCCCCTCTGTTCCATGAGCTGGTGTTAATTCTCCCTGCAACGGCAGCAACGCATGAAGGAGAGATAAATGCATCTTGTCCTCTGAAAACATCCAGGGATTTCGGATTTAAATAAAACAAGCTGATTTTCTCTGCCCTTCGAGCTGGAAGTGAGCGTCCCACAGCAGCTGGGGCAGGAGGATTCTGGGATGAGAAGCAATACCTTGACCCGGGTCCGCAGTAAAACCTCCGAGGGCCTTCCAGGAGCTGCAGGACCAGGGTTTCACCCGAGCCTGGACACTGGAGCATGGAATTCCCTCCCTCCCTGGGCAAGGAGCATCCAGGGGGATCCACTGCAGCCTCTCCCTCGCCAACCTCCTGCTTTTTCTTTTTTTTTCCTCTTTGCAGAGGCCAGGCCGGAGCTCACGACCGTGTACGCCCAAGTCAACCACTGCCAGCAGGTGAGTCCGTGCAGGTCCATCCCCGTCCTCCGGGATCTTCCCTCAGGGATTGGGATGGCCTGGGCACCACGTGGCGGGGAGAACATCCCAGAGGAACGGGAGGCTCAGATAAAGTTTATTAGAGAAGCTCCTACTGAGCCAGAAGGTGAAGAAAGGACCTCCCCCCCCTCCCCGGCTCCCTAAACTCCTCGTCCTGGAGGAGCCTGGGTGGGGCTGGATCCGATCTCAGCCTGGGATCACGTCAGCAGTTTAAATTCAAGGAATTGCAGAGGTGGGCTGGAATCATTTTTTGCCCTGCAGCTTCTAAGGATGGCAAATCAGATCTATTTATACGAGCTGAATTATTTGTTACGACGAACAAACGAACGAACGAGGGAACGGGTGAAAGAGCTTAATCAGAACTATTTATTACATGTGTAAAAGCTAAAACTGCCAGTGAAAAATAGTATAAATAGCATAATTTGGTATAAAAGTATAATATAATAGTATAAATAATATAATTTGGTATAAAAGTATAATAGTATAAATAGTATTATATAGTACGAATAGTATAATTTGGTATAAAAGTATNATAATATAATAGTATAAATAGTATAATATAATGTAAAAGTATAATATAGTGTAAAAGTATAATATAGTATAATAGCATAAATAGTACAATAGTATAAATAGTATAATATGGTATAAAAGTATAATATGGTATAAAAGTATAATATAGTATAATAGTATAGAGTATAAATAGTATAACAGTATAATAGTATAATGCAGTATAATAGTATAAATATTATATAAATATATAAATAACTACATAAATATAGTATAATGGTATAAACAGTATAAAACACTGGCATAAAATAGAATAGTGCACTGGATCAAAGAAATTATATTAAGGCACTTGTGTCAAAGCCAGCAAAAAAGCAACGGTCAGGAAGTAGAGATGGATGTGTTTGAAGTCTGCTGGGCCAGGCTGGGTTCAGCAAAATTCAACACCAACCCCCAAATTCAACACCAAAAGCAGAGCCCTGGTACCAGCGGAAACTCGCCCCAGATAATTTGGATTGTTTGCATTCTCTGGCCGGATCCTGGGCCAGGACAGACGACCCTTATCAGGGCAGAGCACGCTGCCACGGAAGGGGAAGGAGGGTGGCACGTGGACAGCCCCTGGCTTTGTCTGCTGGTTCCTTTTGGGAACTTGTGCTTCCCAGGACACCCCCAGAGCTCCGTCCCCAGCCCCAAAATCTTGGCTCCCCCTTCCAGAGGGAGGGGGCAGAGAACCACGGGATCGTGGAATGGTTTGGGTTGGCGAAAGCTCATCCAGTCCCACCCCCTGCCATGGGCAGGGACACCTTCCATTGTTCTGGGTTGCTCCAAGCCCCGTCCAAAGTGGCCTTGGACACTCCCAGGGATGGGGCAACACTTCCAGGGGTGGATCATCCCGGGGTCTCTGGCTCTGGGGTCTCTTTGCCAACACCCAGCCCTGCAAACGCTTTTAAAATCTTTTTTTTTTCTTTTATTTTTTTCCCCAGAATGTCTCTAATGCAACGAGACACAACCCAAAGGGAGTAGAGAACTCCATGACCATCTATTCCACGGTCAAGGCTCCAGCCCAGGTGAGTTGGGACTTACATCCATCTCCCAGGAGCTGGGCAAGAGCCCAGGGCAAGACAGGGAACTCCTGGAGCTCAGGGCACGGGCAGAGGGGGTCTCCACTTTGCTCCTCAGGGTCCAGAGCCTCAAGCCAAGCCCCCAAGGGAGGGATGAGCTCCCACGAGCCCCAGCAAAGCTTGTGTCCCTTTGCCCTTGCAGACGGATGATGAGAAGATGGGCAGCAGCATGTTGGGGGACCAGGAGGTGGATGAGAAGAGCGTCTACTCGTTGGTCAACTAGAAGGACCCCACGGCACGGCTCCAGCACAGCTCCCAAGCCCGACCCGAGCGTGGAGCTCGTCCTCCCGGGGGCTTCAGCGTCCCCCCCACTTCCCTCCTCACCGCTGCCTCCTCCGCTTCGCCCTCAGCAGCGTCGGTGCAGGGGGGTCAGGAAGTGTGTCGGCAGCGAGAGGATGTGAGCACCGAGGGAGGATGTCGACACCCTGCAAGAGCAGCTTCGTCTGCTACAGGAGCCTTGGGAACTCTGCCCTTGGTTTTGGCAGCCACGCGGACTTTGAGCTCCTTTTTCTGCCTCCTTTCACCAGAGCTGTGGCTGCTCATCCCGAGGCAAGGACTTGAGGGTTTTGGAAGCCTTTCCCAAGCTAAATGAGTTGGAAAAAAAAACCAAAAACAAAACACCCTAAAAAAAACTAACTGAGTGCCACGGGACACCTCCACGGATGGTGAACTCCCCAGGCAGCCCCTTCCAATTTTTAACAACCCTGTCCGTGAAGAAGTTCCTCCTGATTATTTCATTACATTTCTAGCTTACTTCTTTTTTTTTTTTTTTGTATTTCTGCTCCACTTTCAAACTTGCAAAACACTTCGGCTTCTTCTAAAAATACCCTCGGAAAGCTGAACCTTCCCCCCACCACACCTCGGCCGCCACAGTTTCAGCACCTGCTGCCTCCCCCACGTTTTGGGGACCTTCCAAACCTTGCAGCACCCCCAGCACGAAGCTCAGCACCACCAGTGCCCTGCGGGGCCGTGCTGGGATCCAGGAGAGGACAGTCTGGGCTCGGGGGGAAAACAGGATGAAGGGTGGGACCGGGGCTGTCCTGCCCACTTTGATGTGTCCGTTTGGGAGGTTTTGTTCTTGGAGGAGGTGTTTGTGTGTGTGAACTGTTGTGTTGCCGGAGCTTGGCGGGTTCCCAGCAGGGATTTAGGGAGCAGAGCTGCCTAAATGGGCGTCCTGCAGTGGGTGGGATCCCTGTGCAGACTCCCCCAGCTGCTGCTCAGAGAGGGCACATCCCCACCCTCCCTGCTGCTCAAACCCACCCGGGGCTGGTGGCTGAGCCCAAAACACTCTCTGGCATCAATCCCCTGGTGCCTCCGAACAGAGCTGGGAACCCCCTCCCTGCACGTGCCCCTTCTCCTGCTCTTTGTCTTGCCTGAGCCCGTGATAAATTATTCAGGGATGAAACCGGAGGTGCCTTTGAAGTCTCCTGGCACGGGAGAGCCCTGCAGGAGCTGCTGGAAATAAAAAAAAAAATCCCAGAGCTCCGTTCTCATCTGCATCTCGTTTTGGGGGTGGGGGGAAACAGCCCGTTCTTGACGAGCCTGGGGAGTAATTTGTGTTTTCTCTGCGTTTGCACAGTGTGTGACAGGGCTGGTTTCGAGCTCCTCCAGCTCACCCCACTCAGTTAAAAGCACAGCCCTCGGTGGGCCGTGTGTTTTCCGAGGGGATTTGCCCACGTGGCACCGAATCTGTCCTTGGAACTCCAGTGCTCAGCTTGGACTGGGCTGGAAACGGTGGTGGTGGCTCCAGGGAGGGGCCTGAAGGGAGCTGGCGAGGTGCTGGAGCACCACCCGCTCCTCGCCCACTCCAGCGGCTGATGGAGCTCCGGCCCTTTCCCTGCCACTCCCAGACATGACTCCGTGGGGTGAGTTTGGGCTCTTAATCAGCCCAGTTTCACCTTTGAGCTCACAGGAAGCCGTTGCTTGGGCAAAAAAAGGGGAAGGAAGATGTTGCAGAAGGGGCGGTGGTGGGGGAGAGGAGGATGGAGCCGAGGGGCTTCGGGACGAGGTGGCTCTGCCTCGCCCTGCTCTGCTCTGGGGCTGGTGAGTGGGGCTGGGGGGGCCTCTGTGGGGCTGGAGGGAGGAGGAGGAGGAGGAGGGGGTGATGTGAAGGCAGAGGGTGCAACACCCCCAGGCCTTCCCAGGGCCCCTTTGCAGCAGGGCACGGGGGACAAGGCTCAGGTCACGGGGGTTGCCTCTTGGCCTGCGGTTTGGGGGCCTCCTGAGCTCTCCCAGCACTGAGCTGGGACTAAAACCTCGCCTGCCCCTCATCTGGCCCACCATCGGGGATGCTTCTTCAGCCTTTTTGTTTTGTTTGGACTTTGGTTTAATCACGGGGTGATTTTTGGCCTGTCCTGTGCAGGGCCGGGAAGTTGGACCTGGATAATCCTTGTGGGTCCCTTCCAACTCAGCATTTCCTGTGATTTTATGATCCATTTTATGATCCTCTGATATCCCAAGATTTTAAGATCCAGCTCAGGGTATTTTTTGGTATTTGATGATCCTCTGCTTGGGGACCCCAGTGCACCACCGCAGAGTCCTCACTCCTTGCGGTGCCACCAGTTGCTCAACCCCCAGGGCTGCTTATTTTCCGACCAGCCCTTGGTTTGACCCACCAAAAACCCGCCACAGCAGCAGCAGCACCGTTGGCTCATGGTTTGGTTTGGGGGGGGTTGTCTCAGGGGCCTGTTCAGGTGTGAACAGGCAGGATGTGGGAAGGCAGCATCCGCTGCTCTGCTGGTGTTCACCAGCTCCCTCAAAGTATCCTGAGCTGGAAGGGATCCAAAAGAATCACCCAGTCCAAGCCCTGGCCCTGCACAGACACCCCAACAATCCCCCTGGGTCACTCAGAGCGTTGTCCAAACCCTCCTGGAGCTCTGGCAGCCTCGGGGCTGTGCCCACTGCCCTGGGGAGCCTGGTCAGTGCCAACCACCCTCTGGGGGAAGAACCTTCTCTTGAGATCCAACCTGACCCTGCCCTGACACGGCTCCAGCTTTTCCCTGGCTCCTGTCCCTGTCCACACCACAGAGATCGGAGCTGCCCCTCGGGAGGAGCTGCAGCCCCCCGAGGACTCCCCTCAGCCTCCTCCAGGCTGAACAGACCAAGTGACCCCAAGTGTGGCCCCCCCTCCAGTAGACCCTTCACCCTCCAGGCCACATCCCCCCAGCCCCATATCTCTGTCCCAAGTCCCCTGAGCCGGAGGGGTGTGGGGCAGCCTTTCCATTCCTCACCCACGGGGGCAGCTCTGACTGACACAGATTAACCAACCCTCCTTCCCCAGCCCTTGGTTTCCGGGAAGGGGAGCCAGGGAATCGAAGCGTCACAGGGCAGGATGACATCCTGGAGACAACAGGAGACCCCCTGGAGACAACAGGAGACCCCCTGGAGACAACAGGAGACCCCCTGGAGACAACAGGAGACCCCCTGGAGACAACAGGAGACCCCCTGGAGACAACAGGAGACCCCCTGGAGACAACAGGAGACCCCCTGGAGACAACAGGAGACCCCCTGGAGACAACAGGAGACCCCCTGGAGACAACAGGAGACCCCCTGGAGACAACAGGAGACCCCCTGGAGACAACAGGAGACCCCCTGGAGACAACAGGAGACCCCCTGGAGACAACAGGAGACCCCCTGGAGACAACAGGAGACCCCCTGGAGACAACAGGAGACCCCCTGGAGACAACAGGAGACCCCCTGGAGACAACAGGAGACCCCCTGGAGACAACAGGAGACCCCCTGGAGACAACAGGAGACCCCCTGGAGACAACAGGAGACCCCCTGGAGACAACAGGAGACCCCCTGGAGACAACAGGAGACCCCCTGGAGACAACAGGAGACCCCCTGGAGACAACAGGAGACCCCCTGGAGACAACAGGAGACCCCCTGGAGACAACAGGAGACCCCCTGGGGACAACAGGAGACCCCCTGGAGACAACAGGCCCCACCACAACTTCCAGGGATGTGCCCACACCGACGACGCGGCCGACGGACGCGTGGACGGGGGACCCCGTCACCACCGCCACGCCTCCCCGAGCCGCCAGGAACCAAACCCGTGAGTCCCACGGAGAAAGGAAGGGATGTGCCACCACCCTGGAGGGTCCTGCACGCCCTGAGCACCCCCCCAGGACCCGTCACAGCCCCCTCACCCCGGGCCCACGTCCCCCGTCTCTCCCCACAGAAGGCGCCTCGGCCGTTCCCGTCAGGTACTGGTCCCCCGTCATCTTTGTGGTGGTTGCTCTGCTCGTGCTCTTCTTCGCCTACCGCAGGAAAAAGGGGGAAGGTGAGATCTCCCCCAGCATCTCCCCCCTCACTCAGCTGGTTTGGCCTCTCAGCCACATCTTCAAAGTATGGAGAAGTGTTGCAGAAAGTCGGTTATTTCGGTAGAGAACCACGAGGGGGGTCCTGGTCGTGATCCCACCAGCCAAAAAAAAAAAACAAACCCCGCTTTGGGCCACAGCTGAGCCCCGTGAGGTTCCCCCTTGCTCAGATCTGGCTCTCAAAGTCCAGGAGTCCAAAAACTCCCACCTCTGCTCAATTTTGCATTTCTCGGTTTCAGCTCTGCCCTTTCCCCCTGGGGCTTCTCCTCCTGTGTTCACACAAATCTTGGGCTTGGGGCTTTTTGTTTTTTGGGGGTTTTTTGACCCTCCTGCAAATCAAAACTGGAGCTCGGCAGGTTATTCCCAAGAGGGGCTTGGTGGGATTTTCCCAAGTCCCTTCGGTCCTGCTGTCGTAACACCCGTGTCTGTCCTGGCCCACAGGGAGTCGGGACCAAGCCGTGGCTGCCAGTGACTCCTCAGGTGAGACGGGATCAATCCAGGCTGGGAATGAGCAGGTGGAGAAGGACTTGGGGTGGGGAGAGGATGGACATGACCCAGCCCAAATCCCCCCCATGCCCTGGGCTGATCCCCCAGCGTGGGCAGCAGGGCAGGGGGGGATTCTGCCCCTCTGCCCCCTCAGCTGAGACTCCCCGGCCCAGGGAGGACATGGAGCTGCTGGAGCCACTCCAGAGGGGCTGATCCGAGGGATGGAGCAGCTCTGATCCATCAGAAAGGCTGGGAAAATTGGGATTGTTCAGCCTGGAGAAGAGAAGCTTTGGGGTGACCTGATTGAGGCCTTGCAGGACCTGAAGGGGCTACAAGGAATGTGGGGAGAGACTT
>VXAY01002657.1:88544-121806 GCA_013399855.1 Oxyruncus cristatus
CCCCCGAGTGACCCCCCACCCTCACCCTGCCCCCTCCGTGTCCCTCTGCCAGCCCCACCTCCAGCTCCCTGCTGGCCACCAGGAAGATGCGGGCCCGGATGTCCTTCCAGCGGCTCTCCGTCCAGGTGGAGTATTCCCGGGATCCCCACTGGCGCAGCTCGAAGGCCGGGGACAGGGCCTTGCTGAGCCGCACCCCGGAGCGCACACAGAACGGCACCCGCGCCGTGGAGTTGGGATCCAGCGAGCCCTGCACCCACGAGTAGTCAAACATCTGGCACAGAGGGAGGGAGGGACAGTGAACAGCCGTGTTCCCGTGTTCTGGAACGTTCCCCGGGGATTTGGGCAGGGAGAAGGGGCTTTGCTGTAAAAGGATCCTTCTCGCAGGATCCCTGAGGTTGGAAAAGACCTCCAAGAGCATCCAGCCCACCCTGTGCCCCATCCCCACCTTGGCCCCCAGCCCAGAGCACTCAGTGCCACATCCAGGCCTTCCTTGGACACCTCCAGGGGTGGGCACTCCCCCAACCTCCCTGGGCAGCCCCTGCCAAGGCCTCACCACCCTTTCCAGCAACAAATTCCTCCTCATGCCCAACCTGACCCTCCCCTGGCACAGCCGGAGGCCGTTCCCTCTCCTCCTGTCCCTTGTTCCCTGGGAGCAGAGCCTGACCCTCCTGGCTCCCCCTCCTGTCAGGGGGTTGCAGAGAGCCAGAAGGTCCCCCCTGAGCCTCCTTTTCTCCAGGCTGAGCCCCCCCAGCTCCCTCAGGAGTTCTCCAGCCCCTTCTCCTGCTGCTCCAGCCCCATTCCCTTCTCTGGCCATGCTCCAACCCCTCCCTGTCCTTCCTGAATTAAGGAGCCCAGACCTGGCCCCAGCACCGGATTTTCCCTCCGCAGTGCCCAGCACAGGTGGACAATCCCTCTGGTCCCGTGGCCACACCACGGCCGGTCCAACCCGGGTTCCTCTTTGCCCACCCGGGCTCACGTTGTGCCCGTTCCATCCCCGCCCCTGGGCACTGAGATGTCTCCTCGTGGAGGAGCTTCCCCGCTCTCCCTCCCAGGCAAGAAAACCCATCCCTAACCCCCACACCCCATGGATATGCCCGTTCCTGCCACCCGCCCCCGGATGGGCACCCACCTCCCTCTCAGAGTGGGGGTTCTTCTCGGGGCTCAGACACTCCTCCTTGGTGAGGTTCACCACGGTGCCCGTCAGGTTGGCCAGGACATACTGCACCAGGTAGGTCGTGTTCACAGGGCTGGAAACTGCCACATAGTGCTGGGGAACATCCCCTGGAACGGCAGGAAAAATGGGATTGGAGTGGTGGGGGTGGGGGGAGAAAACCAGCAGAAACCCACCAGGGAACATCTGGGGCCAAAGCCCTTCCCTGCTCTTCTTCCCTGTGTTGTTCTCACCCAGAATTCCTTTGAGGTCTGGTTTAATGATGGATTGAAACCAGGAATTGTTCATTTTGATCAGGAAGCCATAAAGCATCCGGGTGACCTGGAAAGACACGGAAATTGGTTTGTGCAGAGGAGAGAAAAGTACATCTGAACAGCTCTGCCTCGAGCTCCTTTGGCTGAGAGATGTTCCCTGAGCACAGCCAAGGACAGACTCTGTCCCAGCTGCCCACAATTCCAGAGAGAGTTGTGAAAATCGGGTTGGATTCCAGCCCCAGGGATTCCTCAGCTGATCCCTGTGGCCCACGGGGCAATTCCACCTTTTTTTTGAGGACGAGGGAGCTTCATTTTTGCCCCGAGATGAAGCAACTAGAAATGAGTGAGGGGTTTTCACTCTGCTTGGTGGGAAAACAGGGAAAAGGGGGGGATGCAGGACAGGATTGTGTGGAAACACACACGAACGGGGACAGAGGGGAGGGATGTGAGGGCTCCTGGGAGATTCCAGGGACAGGACTCCATGTGCTCCTACCGTTTTGGGATCAGCCTGGATGGCAGAGGTGCTGTTGGTTCCTCCAGCCAGGCCATAAAGGGCTCGGGCCACCACCGTGGCCACTTCTGCCAGGGCCTGTGAGGGGACAGGGATCCACATTAATCCAGCCAGGCAGATCCAGGGAAACGGGCTCTGGGAGGGAGCCACGATCCACAAATCCATCCGAACGCTCCAGGGCCCCTCGCCTTTGGCACTGCCCTTTTTCCAGCTTTTCCCACCTCTCCCCAGTCCCTGCTTCTTCCTGCCCCTTCCCAAATCCCTCCCCCCTTCTTCCAGCCCTTTTTCCAAACCTTTTTCCCCCCTCTCCCCATGTCCCTGCTTCCTCTTGCCCCTCCCCATCCACCCAGGATCCAGCGGGAACCTTGGCTGTGTCCGTGACATATTCCAAGGTCTCCTCAGGGCTCAGCCCCTCGGGATACTGCATCCTGATGTTCTCTGGGGTGTCATACATGCTCTGGTAGTATCTGAAAAGGAGGAGAAAAAAAACAGGGATTGGGGGAAAGGCAGGGACAAACCACAGGGCACGGAATTCAATTCCGAGCGTGTCCAAAGCGGAGTCTCCCGGGAGAGCAGAGATCCAGCCCTGCCACACACTCCTTAAACCACTTAATGAGGATTTATAATTAACTTGGCCCTTCCACAGCTTCTCCCATCTGAGCATCTCCAAGCAATTTCCAGGCTGTGATTGGAATTTTAGGTGGGGCTGTTCAACGGTGGTGGGGGGGAAACTGAGGCAAGGACAGCAGGGCTGTGGATGCCAGATCCAAGGAATTCCAAGTGAACTCCACTGGGGATTTACACACCGTGTCTCTGGCCCTCCCAGCCAACCTGGGATGATCCCCCGGCCTAAAAATGGATCCTCCAGCCTAAAAATGGATCCCACAGCACCGGGTTGTGTTTTCCTCCACCTGCTCCGTGCAGGGTTAGAGTGGAAAGAGAAGCTCCTTTCCATGGATTTCTACAGAGATTCCCAGAAATAGTGGAGGAGGATAAAAAGACGGGAAGGAGAAGGTTGTGTGGAGACCTCAGAGCACTTTCCAGGATCTGAAGGGGCTCCAGGGAAGCTGAAGAGGGGCTGTTCATCAGGAACTGGGGTGACAGGACAAGGGGGACGGGTTCACACTGAAATAGGGAAATTTAGGGTGGGTATCAGGAAGGAATTCTTCCCTGTGAAGGTGGTGACATCCTGATACAGGTTATTTCATGAATTCCCTATCCCTGGAAGTGTCCCAGGCCAGGGTGGACAGAGTTGGAGCAACCTGGGATAGCAGAAGGTGTCCCCAAAAAAAAAGGGGGTGGAACTGGATGATCTTGAAGGTTCCTCCCAACACAAACCATTCCATGACTTTCTGAAGGGAATAGGATAATTTTATGCATTTAGGAAGAGGGGAGAGACCCATCCCTGCCCTGTACCCCCCATTCCCACTCCAAAGCTGATGAGGAGTAGAGGATTGCCTGAGGAACAGGGTCATGTGGGGTGAATCCAAGTGCCCTTTCCAAGGCCTGGGGCTTTCTGCCAGCACAAACAAAAAGCTAAATAATAAAAAACCCTCCAAAAAAATAATAACCAAAAAAAAAAAAAAAAAAACAGCTTCTGGAAGAACAGCTGAGGCTCCTGCAACGCTCTGTTGCCATTTGCTCACCTCTGGCTCCCAGCCAGCTGTGGGGGAATATTTTCCACATAAAACTGGATTTCTCTCGCTTGTCAGAACGATTTTGTTGCGCTCGTCGGAGACGGAGCTTCTCCCGCTCACATCCCCCCCTCCAGCATCCCAGGTGTCCTCTGGGAGCGCCTCCCCAGCCCCTACCTGTTCTGGAAGGCTGTCCTGTGGTCAGTCAGGACCACTCCAGGGATGTGGCGAGCCCGGAGGAAGCGCTGGAAGGAGGATGGAGGGAGAGGCTGGGAAAATCCGGCTTCCTGCAGGGTCACGGCCGATCCCACGCTGCTCCTGCTCAGGGTGTCCAGCAGGTTTCTAACCTGGAAGGAGGAGAAGTGCCCTGTGCTGCTGTTCTTTCGGATGGGAAGGTTAAAACCCTAGTCAAGATCCCAGAGTTTTGGTCGTGGAGTTGGGCCAGGGGTTGGATTATGAGGGAAAGGTTCTTCCTGCAGAGGGTGGTCGGGAACTGGAACAGGTTCCACAGGGAAGACAGAGCTTGGGAGCTCGCAGGGACATGGTGGGATTGCTGGGGTCGTGCAGGGCCAGGAATTAGACTCCGTGATCCTTGTGGGTCCCTTCCAGCTCAGGATATTCCATGATTTCTCTCACCTGCACGTCCACAGACTGGTTCATCCGGGAGACGGGGTCCGTGTGCATCCAGAGGATGGAGCCATTCCTGAGAGCCACCTGCAAGGAAAACCACCTTAAATACATGGCTGGATATCTCAGAGCAGGGAAACCCAGGGAAAATCCATACCCAGGGAACAAAAGGCCCCCAAACTTTTCCCACACCTGATTCAACTCCACGAAGGAGTGGATGTTGTCCAAGCGCACAGGGAACTTGTCCTGTTCCATGTCATAGACCATCCTGGAGCTGCCAATGTAGTCAAAGGTCTCCTGCAGGAGAGAAAAAAATCCCAAATCCTGAAAAATCCCAAATCCTGAATCCCATCAGACGGTGGAGGTACCTCCACCAGCAACACCTGAGGGGCTGAGGTGGAACCGACCCAAGAGTTTGGGGGCCAACGATCCCACTGATAATTCCAGAGGTTTGGACAGCCTGGGACACACCAAAGGACCAAAACCAAAGGGATTCGTAGGAAGGGGATGGAGCAAAGGGCAAAAAGGAGGGGAAAGAGAAAAAAACAGGAGAAAGATACTGAATTCCACAAGAAAGACACCCAGGCAAAGTCACCTCACTGAGCATTTTTCACCCTCCTAATCCTGCTAGGAATGAATCATGGAGTCATGGAATGGTTTGGGATGGGGGGACCTTAAGGATTGCCTCATCCCACCCCCTGCCATGGGCAGGGACATCTCCCACTATCCCAGGTTGCTCCAACCTGGCCTTAGACACTCCCAGGGATGGGGCAGCCACAGCTTCTCTGGGCAATCTGTGCCAGGGCCTCCCCACCCTCAAAGGGGAGAGTTTCTTCCCAATATCCCATCTAACTCTGCCCTCTGTCAGTTTGAAGCCATTCCCCTTTTTCCTCTCACTCCAGACCCTTGGAAATAATCTCTTCCCGTGTTTTCTGTTGTCTCCTTGAGGTCCTGGAAGTCCCAATTAGGTCTCGCCGAAGCTTCTCTTCTCCAGGCTGAACAATTCCAATTGGTTTTGACAAGGCAGACAACAAATCAGGGAAAAGGGTGACCCCCCCATCCCAGGAATTAAGCATACAAAGCTTTCCTGAAAGGAGTGGTGTCTGCTTCCCTGGAAAAAAAAAGGTTGGGAAGGCACTTGCCAGGCTGAGAGTGGCCTGGGGAAGATGAGGTGCCCTTGGAGAACGGGAGCAGGGCAGGGAAGTCAGGAGCCACCAGCCTCCCCCTTCCCTGATTTACAGTCAGCTCTTCTCATCCCTCCTCCTGGATAAATCCACAGCCTGGATGTCTCTCTCCTCCCGGGAAATTGGGGATGGATGTGCTGAGGAGGGTGAATGAGGGGAATCACATGGCCCTGGCACGGGAAAAGCTGCACAAAGGAATCATCAGCGCTGATGCCTTGAGGGGAACATCAGCTGTTGGCCATCAGTCCCTCCTCCAGCTCCTTCTGCTTTCCCACAGCTGCCAGTTCCAGCTCTGGGCTCCCAGGAAGGAGTTGCAATTCTCTCCCATATATTTTTAATTTTGCCTTTCCTGGGCTCTATTTCAGAATTTCCAGCCTGGAATTTCATTCCGAACCAGGGAGACAACAGAAATCGGCCACACCAGGGGGAGACAGGAGGGAAAGCAAAGTTTGGGTGATTGATCCAGAAGGATCTGCGGGCTGGGAATGGGCTGTCCCAGTGGAAGCTCCATCTGCTCCCGTTATCCCAGAACAATTAAGATCCTGTTGGAGCAGAGACAACCACGGCCCCGGGGACGGAGATGAACGATCCCGCCCACAAAGAGCAGGGACACAGGGAGCCAGGGGCTGATTTGGGATCTCAGGGAAGGGGGTGTTGGGATCCTGCTGCCCTCACCCCTTGGAAGAAGGTGAACATGACATTCCTGGGGAGCAGAGGGACGTCGGGGGCCTTGTGAAGGGCTTCGGCCGCGGCCAAGTGGGTGACGAAGGAGGACACGGCGCTCTCGGCTCCAGGGGCAATGTTCCAGAAGAAGGAATGGCTGTCAATCTGGAAGCACAAATACACAGGAATTCTGTGCTGGGAAAGCAAATCCCATCACTCTCTCACTCTCTCTCTCTCTCTCTCTCTCCGGTTGCCCACTCGTCCCACCGGTAAGGGAAGGATCAAGTGGATGATGGAACTTCAAATAACGAGGGTGTCGCTGTGGCAGTGAGGGATTTATGGAATGGTTGGGTTGGAAGGGCCTTAAAGGTTATCCAGTCCCTGCCCAATCCCACACCTTCCACTAGCCCAGGTTGCTTCAAGCCCAGTCCAACCCAGCCTTGGACACTTCCAGGAATGGGGAAGCCACAGTTCTCCGCGAAACCTGTGCCAGGGCCTCCCCACCCTCACAGGGAACAATTTCTTCCATATATCCCACCTAAGTTTCCCCTAAATTTGAGCCTTGAGGCCTCCGAGCTTTGCCATGGACTATTTCTCCTTGTCTGCTTCCATCAGTGAAGGAAATGCTGGACAAGTTCTCACGTAACAAGAGGGAAAGACCCAAACTGTGGATGTCCTTACACTGCCACAACAGATAGAGCCACTGCTGTATCCCAAAAACACAGCAGCCAGTCAGATCCAAAGGGTTTGGAACGTGGCAAGAAATTAAAATACGTGACAAATATCTTCCCATGAGAATGGAAACTCCCAACTTCCCAGAATTCTTCCAGCCCAAGCTCTACAGAGCAAGACTAAGAGGTACCTACTCGTGTCGCAACCATAATAACTTCCTTCTCAGGATCGACTTTTCCAGAGGAATTGATGGGTTGCAAAGTGCTCCACACGTTGTAGTCAAGGAGAGGATCACACACAATCTCTGGGAAGCAGAAAAAAAACATTCCTGGAGTTGGGATCACAGCAGTGACAAGTGAGAAATGAGGGGTTTTTTTTCTCAACTCGGCGTTTAAGTCAACAAGCAAAATTCTGCAAAGTTCCGGGGAAGTCCTGGCTCCAGGAAAGCCCTGGCACCAGGAAAAACTGTATTCCACGGGGATTTCGAGCCCCACATGAGATGGGGACGGAGGGGTCTCACCTGGGTTGATGCTGAAGGTGCTCTGGAGGGAGCTGCGCCTCATGCAGGTCACGGTGCTGGTCACCGCGTGCATGTGGGAGAAGAGCTGCATGGCACAGAGGGGGTACTCGGGGGCAGATCCATCCCTGGGGACATTGTGATCCAGGTAACACTGGGTGGGAATGGAAATCATGGCACAACTCAGCTTTTTTTTTTTGTGGCACAGAAAACGGGATTTGTTGTGGTTTTACCACGGGGAACAAAACTCCGGCTCCTCTCTCCTGAAGGAGCAGCAGCTCCTCTCTCCTGCCCCCCTGAGGTACCTGTTTAATAACTTGGGTCTCGTTGGCATCTTCAAGAAGGAAAATAGGGAAGTCAAAATCCTCGTAGGAGATGCCACTGCCCAGGGGGTTCCACACAGTGGTGTTGCAGTGAGCGAACTCGGGGCCGTAATCCTTGGAATACACGCCTGGGAACAGAGAAAACGGGCAGATCTGAGCCTGCAGGAGAAGAACAGAAGTGCAGGGGGGTTGGGTTGGACAGTCCCAACCCTCTGCCACGGGCAGGGACACCTTCCACCAGCCCAGGCTGCTCCAAGCCCCTTTGTTTGTGCCATTAATGACCCTGGTCCCAGTTTGGCCCCTGAGGGTCACCACTGGTCCCCGATGTCCGCTGGGACCCCGAGCCACTGACCACGACCCTCTGGATGTGACATTCCAATCACCCCAACCACTTTTTTCACCACCTGACAGCCCACCCATCAAATCCATCCCTTTTCTGAGCCCCTGCCGTGCTGGAAGAATCTCAAAGGGATCAAAGTGTTGCTGCCATTTCAGCTCCCCTGAGATTCCTTGGCACTTCCTTGGCCCATCCAACGAAAAAGGCACCACTCCTCCCTCCCCCCAGCAGGCATAAAGATGGGACATCTCCTCACCAAACCCATCGTTGGGGCACTTCAAGCCAGGGGAGAATCCCTGGGGAGGGCTGGGGTTGGCAACTGCCACAGCAAGGCCCGACACTCGGGAGGTTCCCTTGAGCTGCAGCAACACCTTCCTGGAGGAGAGAAAACAGCCCAGAAATTTAGGGATTCGTTAAGGAAAAGCTGCAATCCCATTCATGATGATGATGATGAATTACAGTTGAGCTTGTGATCAAATTAACCTTCGGGTTTTATCTTAGAACTGAACTTATTGTGCAAAAAAAAAAAGCAACAAAACTTCAGCCACGTCCTTCCTGCTCTGCCCAGGGAGAGAAGTGACCACTCAGGGCTGGGGTTTAATGGACTTTAATTTTAATGCTGTAATTAAATTAAGAACTGTTATTTAATGGTCTTTAGTAGCTGCTGTGTAGAGGTGAACAGGGTGTGAGTATTCCCACAGAGCAGAGCCCTTTTCACTGCAAAGGTAAGAAGAATAAGTCACTAAACCCCAGTAAAACCACTAATGGTTCAACATCACAAGAACTGGGTGCAGTCAGAGCTGATTCTGTCACATGTCAGTCAAAAAAAGACATTTAATGGCCACATTAGAGACTTCTGGGCTCCCTGGGGAGATAAAAGCAGGTGCTTACTGACCTGTTGAAGAGATTCCCATCCAGCAGGATCATGTAGGGTGGGTGAGGACCATCAGCCAGGACCCAGCGCAGATCCTCCTCCTTCTCCACCACATGGATCACCCCCGTGTCCCCACTGATGGAGGCTGTGGGATGAGAACACGCCCTTCATGGGATTTATTGCCTTCACTCCCCCCCAAAACCACCCTGGAAAGCAGGGCAGTGTGCACAGGGCTTTAGGGAAGAGCAGCTCCTGGGATTAGGGGGCCGGAGGAAGGAATTTGGGAACGGCTGAGCAGGACGTGCTGCTTTTAGTTGGGAAAATCCAGCAGAGATGAAGAAATGAGCTCTCAGGCTTTGAAAGCACCTTTTGTTTGAGCTCCTCAAAGGAC
The DNA here is from genome assembly GCA_013399855.1 of Oxyruncus cristatus. NCBI lineage: Eukaryota > Metazoa > Chordata > Aves > Passeriformes > Cotingidae > Oxyruncus > Oxyruncus cristatus. Next base: position 97,703 of record VXAY01002657.1, read on the forward strand.
CTGCAGCCATCCAAGCACTGAGTGTCCCGTGACTGAAGGGAATAGGAAGGACAGCAGCAAACTGAGGCCCTGAGACCAGGCCCAGGCCCAGCTTAGTGCTGCTCCTAAGCCAAGGGGACAGTGCCAGAGTCCTCTCAGTGACAGGACAAGAACTGACAGCCTTAAACTAAACCTCAAGAAGTTCCACCTCAACACGAGGAAGAACTTCTTTCCATGGAGGGTGGAACAGCTGCCCAGGGAGGGTGTGGCATCTCCTCTCTGGAGACATGCCAACCCCACCTGGACGTGTCCCCGTGTCACCTGCTCTGGGTGATCTCCAGAGGTCCCTTGCAGCCCCAGCTACTCTGGGATTCTGTAAAGAAGGACAAAGCACTTCCACGGGACGCTGCTGATAAAACCAAGCCCTTTGTCCACACCCACAAACTGCTGGGAACTCCCAAGCCTGGATGTCCCAACACCAGGATCAGGCCAAGGGTGGCAGAGGAGTCAGAGGACCTTGGACCCTGGGTTATCACAGGTTTCCCCGAGAAGCTGTGGCTGTTCCATCCCTGGACATGGCCAAAGCCAGGCTGGATGGAGCTCTGAGCAAGCTGGGCGAGTGGAAGGTGTCCCTGCCCAGTGCAGGGGGTGGAACGGGGCGATCTTTAAGGCCCTTTCCAACCCAAACCATTCCATGATTCATTAGTAGCAGGATTAAGAGGCGCTGGGGACAAGGGGCACCACGAGGGTTCCTCACACCCCCCCAGCCACAGTCAGACCCCCCCAGGCCCAGCCCAGGACCCCCAGTGGGCTCACACTGGCAGCCGATCTGGTGGGTGGCGTTGAGCAGCCGCACACACGGGGCCGTCCTGTTCAGGGGGATGTAGATCTTCCTCTCCACGGAATTCCCACGGCAGGAACCTACGGAGGAGACGCGGCCCCGGCTCAGGGGGAGCTCCAAAGGGGGTGGGGAGGGGTTTGAGGGACTCCCCGGCTCACAGGGGGCACACCGGGGGCTCAAAAACCCTGGGGGGGGTGAACCTGAGCCCCTCCCCAGCTCGGAGGGGGCACCCAAAGGGGTCGGTGGGAGGGGACACAAGACCCTCCCCAACTCAGAGGAGACACCCCAGGGACGCCTTAGCCTCGAGGGGGGTGAACCTGAGCCCCTCCCCAGCTCGGAGGGGGCACCCAAAGGGGTCGGTGGGAGGGGACACAAGACCCTCCCCAACTCAGAGGAGACACCCCAGGGACGCCTTAGCCTCGAGGGGGGTGAACCTGAGCCCCTCCCNCCTCCCCAGCTCAGAGGGGATACCCAAAGGGGTCGGTGGGGGCTACAGGAGCCCCTCCCCAGCTCAGAGGGGACACCCAAAGGGGTCGGTGGGGGGTACAGGAGTCCCTTCCCAGCTCCCAGGGGATACCCAAAGGGGTCGGTGGGGGCTACAGGAGCCCCTCCCCAGCTCAGAAGGGACACCCAAAAGGGTTGGCGGGGGGTACGGAAGCCCCTCCCCAGCTCACACGGGACACCCCAGGGTCCCCCCCCATCTATAAGGACCGGGGGGGGGGCAGAGTGAGGGTTCGAGCCCCTCCCCAGCTCACAGAACCCCCCCGTCCGCCCCGGTCTCCCCGTGCCCCCTCACCCGCCGCCAGCGCGGCCACGAGCAGCGCCCAGATGAGGCCGAGGGAGCCGCGGCATCGGCCCGGCGCTGCCTCCATCCCCCGGCGGGTCCCGGCCCTGGCCCTGGCCCTGCCCCGGCCCCCGGGATTGCCGGCGCTTCCCTTTCCGCCGGCAGCGGGGGTGGAGCGGGAAGGGGAAGCGGCCGAGGCGGTTCCGGGGCGCTGACGTGGAGCGGGGCCGCGGGGCCGGGCGAGGGCGATGCTGACCAAGTTCGAGACCAAGTCGGCCCGCGTGAAAGGTAGACGGCAGGGGATGTCGAATAGATGCGGGTGGATGCGTGTTAGGGAAGTGTTCATGGCAAACGGGCCGTGCCTGAGGGAGCAAAAGCGGGGGCGGTGTCGCCGCTGGGGGAGGGAACGGGGAGTGCGGTGTCCAGGCCTGGGCCCCTCAGCCCGGGGTGGGGCACCGAGGGGCTGGAGCGTGTCCGGGGAAGGGAACGGAGCTGGGGAAGGGGCTGGAGAACTCCTGAGGGAGCTGGGGGGGCTCAGCCTGGAGAAAAGGAGGCTCAGGGGGGACCTTCTGGTTCTCGGCAGCTCCCTGACAGGAGGAGGGAGCCGGGAGGGTCGGGCTCTGCTCCCAGGGAACAAGGGACAGGACAAGGGGAAACAGCTTCAAGCTGTGCCAGGGGAGGGTCAGGTTGGGCATGAGGAGGACTTTCCTCCTGGAAAGGGTGGTGAGGCCTTGGCAGGGGCTGCCCAGGGAGGTGGGGGAGTGCCCACCCCTGGAGGTGCCCAAGGAAGGCCTGGATGTGGCACTGAGTGCTCTGGGCTGGGGGCCAAGGTGGGGATGGGGCAACCTGGATGAGCTTGGAGGGTTTTTCCAAGCTAAATCCATCCTTGTGGCTGCCCCATCCCTGGCAGTGTTCACGGCCAAGTTGAAGCAGCCTGGTCTAGTGGAAGGTGTCCCTGCCCATGGCAGGATGATCTTTAAGGTCCCTTCCCACCCAAACCATTCCATGATTCTCTAATTCCATCAGTGCTTCAGTAACAGCAGGGCTCTGCCGGGGGATCAAGGGGGCCTGAGCCAGGAGATCCCACCCAGCCCTGAGGTCCCTGAGTGGGGCAGGAGGCAGCTCCCCTGGTTAACCCTGTTAAAGCCTTGCTTTGCTTCAGCATCCCCTGCTCCCTCACCTCTCCGTGTGTCTCCACAGGGCTCAGCTTCCACCCCAAGCGGCCCTGGATCCTCACCAGCCTCCACAATGGGGTCATCCAGCTGTGGGACTACCGCATGTGCACCCTCATCGACAAGTTCGACGAGCACGACGGTCAGTGGGGTGGCAGGAGGTGGGACCTGCTTGGGGAGGGATGCTGGGATTGCAGGAGGAGGAACTGGGCTCATCTGGAGGTTCCTGAGGCCTTTGATCCCAGAGCCCCTGGGAATTAGCCCCGTTTTCCCTGTGGGCAGTTTGCGGGCGCTGAACGTGGGTTTGCAGACGCAAGGAGTGGGGTGGGAGGTTCGTTCCTGGTAGGGAGATGAAGCTGGAAAATACAGCTCTGGGGGCTCTGTGGTGGCTTGCAGAAACATCCTGGTGGAAAGGAATGGTTTCAGGGGTGGGTCTCAGCTTCCTCGAGAGGGGCAGCTCCGATCTCTGCGCTGTGTGAGCAGTGACAGGACCCGAAGGAACATCTGGAGCTGTGGCAGGGGGTATCCCAATGGGATATTGGGAAAAGGTTCTTCCCCAGAGGTGGCTGGCACTGGAACAGGCTCCCCCAGGGATGGTCACAACCCTAAACCTGCCAGAGCTCAAGGAGTGCTTGGACAAGGCATTCAGGGCCAGGCTGGGATTGGTGGGGTGTCCGTGCACGGCCAGGAGCTGGACTTGGATGATCCTTGTGGGTCCCTTTCAATATCCAGGATATTCCAGGATTCTATAAAAGGAAAGGTTTGGGGGCGGAATTTCAGGCTGTTACCCAACTTTTTACTGTGCTTTAAAGTTCTGGGTTTCTCAGGAGGGCGGAGAAGGGCAAACTGTAGCTTGTAGGTGGTGCAGGGATTGCTCCAACCATCCCGTGTCCAACCTACTTTTCCCACTTGCAGGACCCGTCCGAGGGATTGATTTCCACAAACAGCAGCCCCTGTTTGTTTCTGGAGGTGATGATTACAAAATAAAGGTAAAATTTTCCCTTTCGGCTCTTGGTCTCTAAAAGGTGCCAGCCAGGGAAGGGAAGGTGCAAAGAAACTGGTTGGACTTGCATGATCTTTGCGGGTCCCTTCCAACTCAGAATATTGTAGGAAAAGATGATAAAAGGGTGTTGGGGAGAGGGGAAATAAAGTTTGGGAATTGTGATTCACCCGTTTCAGGGACATGAGGACGAACTCTTGTTGTAATTTGAATTAAAACCAACTTTTGAGATGAAAGAGTTGAGCTGAAATGCGGGAATGCAGACAAAAAAATCCCAGAAGGAGGTGGGACTGTCATTGTTCCGCTTCTGTGTTGTGGAGTTGGACTTGGAGGATCCTCGAGGGGCCTTTCCAGCTCGGGATGTTCCATGATTCTGTGATTCCAGGTCTGGAATTACAAGCTGCGCCGCTGCCTCTTCACGCTGCTGGGGCACTTGGATTACATCCGGACCACCTTCTTCCACCACGTGAGTTCTCCGGGAATCCCCTCGGCTTCCCGGGGTTGGATTCGGTGCTAAAGAGACAAAGAGGAGGGAGAGGGACTTTCCCAAGGGCCTGGAGTGCCAGGATAAGGGGGAATGGCTTCAAAGTGACAGGGAGGGAGGTTTAGATGGGATATTGGGAAGAAATTCCTCCCTGGGAGGGTGGGGAGGCCCTGGCACAGGTTGCCTAGAGAAGCTGTGGCTGCCCCTGGATCCCTGGAAGTGTCCCAGGATGTGGCACTCACAGATTGGGCTTGATGATCTTGGAAGTCTTTTCCAACCTGAATGGTTCTGGGATTCCTGGGGATGGTTGGAAAATCCCATGTGGGGAGGGCTTCGCATACAGAATACTTTGGGTTTTTTAGGAATATCCCTGGATCCTGAGCGCCTCCGATGACCAGACCATCCGGGTGTGGAACTGGCAGTCCAGGACTTGTGTCTGGTGAGACCGAGGGTTGCTTTAAAAAAGAACAGCCCGTTTTGGGGTGGGATTTGTGGCTTTCAAGGAGAACAGTCTCTGCTAGAGAAGGGATATGGGAGAGGGACTCTTTAGCAGGAACTGAAGTGACAGGACAAGGGGCCAAGGGTTCAAAGGGAAAGAGGGGAAATTTAGTTTGGATATTGGGAAGGAATTCCTCCCTGTGAGGGTAGGGAGGCCCTGGCACAGGTTGCCCAGAGAAACTGTGGCTGCTCCATCCCTGGGAGTGTCCAAGGCCAGGTTGGAGCAACCTGGGATAGTGGAAGGTGTCCCTGCCCGTGGTCTCAATGACCAACCCATCCCATTCCATGATTATTCTTGTTCAGCCCTGCAGGGCAGCTTTTGGCAGTCCTGCTCCTCCTGGTCCCTCCCCAGCCTGAGCTCGTCGCTGTTGGCGCAAATTGAGATGTTTGTTAATATATTTTCAGTTTGAATGGCGTTTTCTGCCCTTTTTTCCTCGCAGTGTCCTGACAGGACACAACCACTACGTGATGTGTGCCCAGTTCCACCCCTCGGAGGACCTGGTGGTGTCTGCCAGCTTGGATCAGACCGTGAGGGTTTGGGATATCTCCGGTGAGCCACCAAGGGGGCAAAGCCCACCTCAAAACAAGGGTTTGGAGAGTCAATCTTATGAGGAGCAGCTGATGGAGCTGGTGGGGGGGGCTCATCCTTGAGAAAAGGAGGCTGTTTCTTAGTTCTGTCCAGGCCACAAGGTGCTGGAATGAAATATCCCTGAAGGAAAAGCTGGAAATAAGGGTGATATTAACTGGTGGGGTGGCTGGTGGTGTTACAGCGTAGATTGTTCTAGATCCTGTGGCAGTTCTGGTTGGACACACTGTGCTCGTGGCACAGGCTCAGGCACTGCCAGCTGTGTCAATACCCAGGATATCCAGGGGACAGGATATCCTGGATATTTAAAACCTGTCCCCCCCTCAGCTCTGCCAGCACCGGGAGTTTAACAGCTCTTCTGCCACCGAGCTTTGCGGCTCCGTTCTCCCAAAAACTCCGCTCTCAGCAGAGTTCCAGCTGCCAAATTGGTTTGGAGATGGTACAGGGCTGTTTTTCCTCGGCTGATCCGTGGCGAGGGGGTTTAGGGATGTGCTGGATTATTGACTCAGCTGTCGCTCTGGTCGGACAACAGCGCTGGTGTGTGGAAAAACCGACAGGGAGACGAGGAACGGATTCCAGACATCATCTCGCTCCGCAGTTTTTCCCCAGGATGACTTATGTCCTTATCAGGATTCTGCTCTGCCTCCAGCAGTCTCCTGGGAAGAGTTATTTCCCATTTTGTCTGGTGCTGTTGTGTCCATAATCCTCGTCGTGCAGCTCCGTGTGTGCTGTGGACTGTTGGCAGCAGTGGGAGCTTTTCCAGCAGGTTTTGGGATCATGAGCGTTTCGATGCCCTCAGTTACATGAGTTTAAAGGTCACGTTCCAAAATCCTCCTCCCTGAGCTGTTGCCCTCAGCAGAGGGTGTGAGGGATGAGGAGAGTTCCTGGTTTTCACCTGAAGGTGTGAGAAAACAGCCCAGGAGAGCGTTTGAGTTGTTAAATCAGAGGCAGAAGGGGCTGGAGCGTCTCCAGAGAAGGGACAGGGCTGGAGCAGCAGGAGAAGGGGCTGGAGAACTCCTGAGGGAGCTGGGGGGGCTCAGCCTGGAGAAAAGGAGGCTCGGGGGGGACCTTCTGGCTCTCTGCAACTCCCTGACAGGAGGAGAGGGAACGGCCTCAGGCTGTGCCAGGGGAGGGCCAGGTTGGGCATGAGGAGGAATTTGTTGCTGGAAAGGGTGGTGAGGCCTTGGCAGGGGCTGCCCAGGGAGGTGGGGGAGTGCCCACCCCTGGATGTGTCCAAGGAAGGCCTGGATGTGGCACTGAGTGCTCTGGGCCGGGGGTCAGGGTGGGGATGGGGCACAGGGTGGACTTGGTGACCTTGGAGGGCTTTTCCAACTTCAGGGATTCTGTGGTAATAAAATTTTTGCCTCCTCTAATGCTGCTTCCCCCTTCCCCTTTGCTTCACAAGGCCTGAGGAAGAAGAACCTGTCCCCTGGAGCTGTGGAGTCGGATGTCAGGGGAATCACGGGCGTGGATTTGTTTGGGACAACGGACGCGGTGGTGAAACACGTCCTGGAGGTACAGCCCCAACCCGTGTGGGCAGCACAGCCCCTGCAGATTAATGTCGTGAAATCTCTGTGACACAAGTGATCCTCCAAAATCCCTGACAGATATCAGGAAACCAGAGTTAAAAATATCAGGAAAACAGAGCCCAAACACCCGACGTGGCTCCACGGACTTTTAATAATACAATAACTAAAGTCTTGTAGATAATGGAATCAGCTAAAGCTGTCTGGCTGTGGCAAACCTGTGTCGAGTCCTTGTTGCTTTATCCTTCCTTTGCTTGTTCCTTTCTGTCCCCAAATGGCTTCAGGTGGCTCCTTTTCCCTGCAGGGCCACGACCGGGGGGTGAACTGGGCCGCCTTCCACCCCACCATGCCCCTGATCGTGTCGGGAGCCGACGATCGGCAGGTGAAGATCTGGAGGATGAACGGTGAGAGGATTCTCTGGGGCAACCCACGGGGAGAAGGGGGGTGGGAGTCCAAGTTGAGCTTGGAGCTGAACCTGGAGGTGATTTTTCCATTGGGAAGGGGCACCTTGAGTGCTCTGTCCAGGGCTGGGCCCCTCACGGCAGGAGAGACGTGGAGGGGCTGGAGCGTGTCCAGAGAAGGGAACAGGGCCGGGGAAGGGGCTGGAGCAGCAGGAGAAGGGGCTGGAGAACTCCTGAGGGAGCTGGGGAGGCTCAGCCTGGAGAAAAGGAGGCTCAGGGGGGACCTTCTGGCTCTCTGCAACCCCCTGACAGGAGGGAGGAGCCAGGGGGAGGTCGGGTTTTGCTCCCAGGGAACAAGGGACAGGAGGAGAGGGAATGGCCTCAGGCTGTGCCAGGGGAGGGTCAGATGGGCATGAGGAGGACTTTCCTCCTGGAAAGGGTGGTGAGGCCTTGGCAGGGGCTGCCCAGAGAGGTGGGGGAGTCCCCATCCCTGGAGGTGCCCAAGGAAGGCCTGGCCATGGCACTGAGTGCTCTGGGCTGGGGGCCAAGCTGGGGATGGGGCACAGGGTGGGCTCGATGCTCTTGGAGGTCTTTTCCAACCTCAGGGATTCTGGGATTCTGAGCACAAGCTTGTAGGAGTAAAACAGCTCGACTCTGAAGTGTTCTGAATATGCACCGATGGATTAAGAGAGGGAGATGATTCCAGAGCCAGAAGCCTCCATGGGAACGTTTGTGCTCTTGTCAGCTCAGTCCCCCCAGATAACACAACACTCCACACTTCTGTGGCCATGTGGGTTATCAGTGTCTTGGGTGAGCTGTGCTGGTGGTTGGAGACAGGTCAGAAAGGTCTGGGAGTGATTTTCCTCGTTGTTTCCCCCTCTGGTTAAGAATCCAAGGCCTGGGAGGTGGACACGTGCCGGGGCCATTACAACAACGTCTCGTGCGCCGTGTTCCACCCGCGGCAGGAGCTGATCCTCAGCAACTCCGAGGACAAGAGCATCCGTGTGTGGGACATGTCCAAACGGTCAGTGCTCCTCAACCACCAGCAGCAGGAAGCTTTTGATCCCTAGGAAGGAACGTTGCTCTCAATTCCCTTGTTCCTTCCGCGTAGGACGGGCGTCCAGACCTTCCGGCGCGACCACGACCGCTTTTGGGTGCTGGCTGCTCATCCCAACCTCAACCTCTTTGCTGCAGGTGAACACCCCTCCTCCCTGGTGCCAAGGGAATCCGTGTAGGATTGGCTTTTCTTCCCTTGAATTCCCACGTGTTTTTTTCCCAGGCCATGATGGTGGCATGATCGTGTTCAAGCTGGAGCGGGAGCGTCCTGCCTACGCCGTGCACGGGAACATGCTCTACTACGTCAAGGACCGCTTCCTCCGTCAGCTGGACTTCAACAGCTCCAAGGACGTGGCTGTCATGCAGCTGAGGAGGTGAGAGGTGGCTCAGCCTCTTCCAGGAGGTGTCCCAGTATCCTCAGACCCATATTTGCTGCTCTTCAGGTCATAGCGTTGTGTTCAGGTACCTCTGAAGGACTTAGAAAGCCTAAAAAAGTGGGTTTAGGTCAAGTTTTATCCCTGCTTGGATAAAATTTTTTCAGTTAACTAGTTGTAAGTTTTGGCAGCTCTTTAGTTTATTAAATGCTGATGTTCCTGTGATGTTTCCAAATGAGGTTTGAGGCAGTTGTTTTGATGGGCAGTTCTGCTCTTTGCTCCATTTGGATAACAAAGGCCATTTATGGGAAGATGACTTTGTTCCACTCAGAGTTTCCCTTTTTTTCGTGGCTCTTCCTCAGTGGTTCCAAGTTCCCCGTGTTCAACATGTCCTACAACCCCGCTGAGAACGCCGTCCTGCTGTGCACTGTGAGTCCCCCGTGCTGCACAAATGCGCCTCTGGAATGTTGATTCCCTGAAATCCTCCCCCCAGCTGAGCTTTCCCCCCTCTCTGCAGAGAGCCAGCAACTTGGAGAACAGCACTTACGATCTCTACACCATTCCCAAGGATGCTGACTCCCAAAATCCGGATGGTAGGTGTTCCTTGGAGGGTTATCCCTGTGCCCTCCTGCTCTCTCCAACTCTCTGTGTGTGTGTCTTGTATAAAAAAAATCCCTCATTTCCATCCTCCTCTCTGTTTTTCCCAGTGTCCCTGCAGCACATGTCATTTGGCAGCTCCCTGCCCACTATATCACCCCAGCCTGACTTGAAAAATTCATGTTCATCCCAAACTTTTACTGCTCCAAATCTATATTTTATAATTTGGTTATTAGGAACTTTCCGTTTCCCCCCTTTCCACGCAGCAGGAGGTTTCCTGGCTTGTCAACCAGAGATGGATTTCAACCAGATTTGGTTTGTTCTAAGGGGTTTTATCCTCTGAAAAGTGGCTGTAAAAGTGACAGTGCCAGGAGTCATTTTTCCTCTCGGCAAATTCCACATCAGTTTTGGGCAATTTACAAGTCAAAACATGATTTAGGGAAAAAAAACCAAACCCAAATCATTTTTTCTCATAACTGTGTGAATTCCATTTGGGAGCTGAAACTCCAGCTGGTCCCTCCTGCCTCTGTCGTCAGGGCAGTAAAGATTTGGGAATGAGGGGGAGTGATGGATGAGTGGGGCTGGAAAGCAGCTCACTTGGGCAGAGATTTATTGATTCCTGAGGGGCTGGTGAAGGGAATATTTCTCTGTTGGGCACAGTCAGAGGTGGATTCAGAAAGGGAAGGAGAATAGGGCATTTTAGGAAGTTTCCACAGCTGAAATACTGCTGAATATATTTCAGATATTTCGTTTGAGATATTCGAAGCCCAACTTGTCTGGGGACACCCAGCTGGTGTCACTTGAAATGAGGAGCTGGGATATTCATCTTCTGGAAAAGGAAATGTCTCAGCCCTTGTGAAAATGTGAAATTTAAGAGCATTTTCCAGAAATTTTAGTGGTTGATTAATATCTACAGTCAGTGGTAAATCCCCCAAACCCCAATGGTGATCCCCCAGCGTGGGCAGTAGGGCAGGGGGGGATTCTGCCCCTCTGCCTCCTCAGCTGAAAACCCCCACAGCCCAGGGAGGACATGGAGCTGCTGGAGCCACTCCAGAGGGGCTGATCCGAGGGATGGAGCAGCTCTGATCCATCAGAAAGGCTGGGAAAATTGGGATTGTTCAGCCTGGAGAAGAGAAGCTTTGGGGTGACCTGATTGAGGCCTTGCAGGACCTGAAGGGGCTACAAGGAATGTGGGGAGAGACTTTGGACAAGGGATGGAGGGACAGGACAAGGAGGATGGGTTCAGACTGACAGAGAGGAGGTTTGGATGGATATTGGGGATAAATTGTTCCCTGGGAGGGTGGGGAGGCCCTGGCACAGGTTGCCCAGAGCAGCTGTGGCTGCCCCTGGATCCCTGGGAGTGTCCAAGGTCAGGTTGGAGCGACCTGGGCTAGCGGGAGGTGTCCCTGCCCTGGGCAGGGGTGGCACTGGAGGAGCAGTTTCAGGGGGGCTCACAGGGACTCCGGCCCCTCTCGCTGCTCCCTTTGGCCACCGAGGTGCAGCTCGTTGGTGTGACGGACGTGCTGTCACCCAGCACGGCCCATTCCCGTGCCAGTCCGTGTTCCTTGGCTGGCCACGAGGCTGGCACTGCCCACACCACGATCCCAGAGGACACGGGGGAGGAAAACAACTCCCGTCAACAGCCTCGGGTTAGACAGGAGTTGGTTGGAAGCGGCTCCAGCGGCCGAGACGGGCTGGAAAGAGCCTGGCTGATGCGCTGCTGGAAGAGCCTGCCAGAGGTTTTACTCCCTGCCTGTGTTTGCCATTCCCAGCTCCCGAAGGGAAGCGTTCCTCGGGGCTCACAGCTGTGTGGGTGGCTCGGAACCGCTTCGCCGTCCTCGATCGGATGCACTCGGTAAGGGCTGAGCTCCCCAGGGCCCTTGTCCTAACGAGGAGGGCGGTGCTTGGGAATGGTGCCGGTGGAAAACAGGGAGGCTGGGCTCGCAGGATTGTTGGAGGTCACTGAGCAGAGCAGCCAGGTGCTGTCAGACACACACACACACAAAGGACTGTCACACGGAGAAATGGGAGGAGTGGAAATGTTACTTAACTTGTGGGCAGTAAAGCTGAGCTCAGAGGCTGCTGCAGCAGGTGAGTTCAGGAGTGAAATCCAACCAAAACAGGGCTGGGAAGCCACCCAGGGCACTTCCACTGCTGGAAAGGAATGGGAAAACAGTGAAAATTGCACTGGGGAGGAACACCCTGAGTGCTGTCTCCAGGTCTGGGTCCCTCACGATAAGAGAGACTTTGAGGGGCTGGAGGATATCCAGAGAAGGGAAGGGGCTGGAGAACTCCTGAGGGAGCTGGGGGGGCTCAGCCCAGAGAAGAGGAGGCTCAGGGGGGACCTTCTGGCTCTCTGCAACTCCCTGACAGGAGAGGGGAGCCAGGGGGATATCAGACTCAGCTCCCAGGGAACAAGGGACAGGAGGAGAGGGAACGGCCTCAGGCTGTGCCAGGGGAGGGTCAGGTTGGGCATGAGGAGGAATTTCCTTCTGGAAAGGGTGGTGAGGCCTTGGCAGGGGCTGCCCAGGGAGGCGGGGGAGTCCCCACCCCTGGAGGTGTCCAAGGAAGGCCTGGATGTGGCACTGAGTGCTCTGGGATGGGGGACAAGCTGGGGATGGGGTACAGGGGGGACTCCATGGGCTGGGAGGTCTTTTCCAACCTCATTGATCCTGGGATTCTGTGGAAATGCAGGTTAGATTTTTAATAAAGCTCTTGATTTGCACTGGAGTGCAGTAGGAGAAAGAAGGGGAAAAGACAGGCGTGGAAACACGACCCCAGTAAAATTTATATGAAGGGGAAGAAACATCTTGTGCCCTCCCCAGTAATCCTAAATTCCATTGGAAAATCTGACGTGCTGTTAAATTTCCTCTCGTCCCCTGGCAGATCCTCATCAAAAACCTGAAGAATGAGATCACAAAGAAGGTTCAGGTGCCCAACTGTGATGAGATTTTCTACGCTGGCACCGGGAACCTTCTGCTGAGAGACACCGACTCCATCACCCTCTTCGACGTGCAGCAGAAACGGTGAGACCCTGGCTGCTGGGAGAAGCTTTCATACCCTAATCCTGCAGTTTTAAGCTTTAATATCCTAATCCTGCAGTTTTAAGCCCTCAGGGGACAAGTAGTGGCTAATAATGCCCCCAGAATTCAGCCTCAGCTGCGTCGGGCTGATCCAAACCACGGCCAACAACTGTTAGGAAGAGCAGAGTAAACACAGCCAAGGAGTAATTTATGCCACAGGCGTCGTGCCATGGATCACAGGGAGACGTTTGGAAAGCCTGGGACTGCAGAATGGGGTGTTGGAAAAGGGGAGAGGCATCAAAAAGCCCAAACTCAATCAAGCTCAGCTTGTTTGGATTCGTGTCCTCAGGTTTTGTATCTCGGTGCTCCAGTTCGTGCTGCTGGACAAGTCCTGACCACAAAGAACAGGCACAGAGTTGGTGCTTTTGGCCATCTTTGGAGGCTTCAGAAGGTTCTGGATTATCTGCAGATAAATTATGGGTTGATTGTGTCCCACAATTTGCCTCACTTCCCTATTTTTATGCCTTGTCTTTCCATCGTTGGGAAAGCGATGAGGGAATTCAACGGTGCAAGTGCTGCCTGGAAATCCCTCGTTCCCCTCCCTCTGCCCCTGAAGCCTCTCAGAAACCTGGGGTTGGAAGTCAGTTGTCCCTCCAACATCTTTGTTATTGCTCAGATACGGAGAAAGGCTTGTTTTGCTGCAGAACCCCCCAGTTCTGCCTCTGGATTTTGTAGCTCCAGAACAGGAAAAAGCGGCTTTGGAGCATCTGAAATGGGGTCCGGGTGCTTGGGCACTGGGGTTTCTTGTGCAGAGCTCGGCCCTGGAGCTTGCTGGGGTGGGTGTGTTGCCCTCCCTGATGGCAGTGCTGTCCCCTCCCAGGACCCTGGCCTCGGTGAAGATCTCCAAGGTGAAATACGTCATCTGGTCGGCTGACATGTCCCACGTGGCCCTGCTGGCCAAGCACGGTGAGTGGGGTGGGTGAGGGGGTCGGATCCATGTTTCACCTGGGTGCTTTGGCACACTGAACCCTTCCTTGGCTGGGATCAGCCAAGCCTGGCCCTTCGGAGAAGCTGTGAAGGTGCAGGTGAAGGCACTGGCAGTGTAGGCCCTGCCATTTTGTCTCTTCACAGAACTGGGTGATCTTCTAGGTCCTTCCAACCCAAACCATTCCATGATCCTACAACTCAGCTGTTAAACAGCAGAAGGTTCCCCAGCCTGACTTTTGTTTTCCTTCCCTCTCCAGCCATCATGATCTGCNCAAACCATTCCACGATCCTACAACTCAGCTGTTAAACAGCAGAAGGTTTAACAGCCTGACTTTTGTTTTCCTTCCCTCTCCAGCCATCATGATCTGCAACAGAAAGCTGGAATCGCTCTGTAACATCCACGAAAACATCCGTGTCAAGAGCGGGGCCTGGGATGAAAGTGGGGTTTTCATCTACACCACCAGCAACCACATCAAATACGCCGTGACCACGGGGTGAGTTCTGGGGCCACGGGCCCCACTTGGTGCTCCAGCACAGGCCGAAACAACACCCAGGGTGCTGGGTCTCCTTGGGGGTGGAGAACACTGTCCTACAGGCGTGTTGGGTTGGCGTGAGGGTCACGGGGGTGCTGTGTTGGCACAGGGATCACGGGATCATCCGCACCCTGGACCTGCCCATCTACGTGACGCGGGTGAAGGGGAACAACGTGTACTGCCTGGACAGGGAGTGCCGGCCCCGCGTCCTCACCATCGACCCCACCGAGTTCAAGTTCAAGCTGGCCCTGATCAACAGGAAGTACGACGAGGTGAGGGGGCTCAGAGCCCTGGGGATCAGGGAGTGGTTGGGTTGGAAGGGGTCGGAAAGGTCATGCCATTCCATCCCTGCCACAGGCAGGGACCCCTTCCACTAGATCAGGTCGCTCCAACCTGGCCTTGGACATTTCCAGGGCTGGGGCAGCCACAGCTTCTCTGGGCAACCTGTGCCGGGGCCTCTCCACCCTCCCAGGGAGGACTTTCTTCCACGTAGTCCGACCCAAATTTCCCCTCTGTCAGTGTGAACCCGTCCCCCTTGTCCTGTCGTTCCACCAAACCTGAGGAGAAAGGGAAGGTGCTCACGGGGCCGTTCCTTGGCAGGTGCTGCACATGGTGAGGAACGCCAAACTCGTGGGCCAGTCCATCATTGCCTACCTGCAGAAGAAGGGCTACCCAGAGGTGGCCCTGCACTTTGTCAAGGATGAGAAGACCCGTTTCAGCCTGGCCCTGGAGTGTGGCAACATTGAGGTGAGTGGTTGGTGGTCCTGTGGGGCATCGCTTCCGAACCTCACCGTGTGCGAGGAGCAGGAGGAGCGTGGGGAAGAAGAAGCTGAGGGTGGTAGAGCTGGGGATGAGGCGCAGGAAGAAGAAGTTGAGGGTCGAGGTGCAGGCCTTCAGCTGGGCTGTGATTCAGGCAGTGATCCTTGTGATTCCCGTTGTGGGCATCGACAGAAGCCTGCGGAGAAAACTCCGGCCTGCCAGGCCTCGGTGGCCATGTCAACTCTCTTCTTAGATTGCTCTGGAAGCAGCCAAGGCTCTGGATGACAAGAACTGCTGGGAGAAGCTGGGAGAAGTGGCCTTGCTGCAGGGGAACCACCAGATTGTGGAGATGTGCTACCAGCGCACCAAGAACTTCGACAGGCTCTCCTTCCTCTACCTCATCACCGGCAACCTGGAGAAGCTTCGGAAGATGATGAAGATAGGTGAGTGCCAGGGTGGTGGCAAAGGAGATCCCAGGAGCATTCCCAGAGGGAATCGTGGTGGAGGCCGAGAGCAGCAAAGTTATTGTGACTTTTTCCTCTTGGTTTAGCTGAGATCCGTAAGGACATGAGTGGGCACTACCAGAATGCCTTGTACCTGGGGGACGTGGCAGAGAGAGTGAGGATCCTGAAGAACTGTGGGCAAAGTGAGTAATGCCAGGCAAAGATCTGTCCCTGTGAGCTTTTGGGATGAACAATAAATTCTGGAGGTGGATCAGAACAATCCCTTACCTGAGGAACTGAGCTGGATGAGCAGAAAAGCTGGAGCAACATCTCTGAGACCTGAATCAACTGTAGACCTTATTCCAGTGATCAGTCCTAAATCCAGGACACCTTAGAGGTGTGATCCCACACCTTGATGTCCTGCTGATCCCCCTGTGTGTCCGTGTGTGCTGGTGTGGGATGTCTCTGGGTGACAGAGAACCCGTGCTCCTGTTGTTGGTGGGGTGGTGATCAAAGGAGTCAGGGGTTGGACTTGGTTATCTCAGAGGTCTTTTGCAACCAAAATGATTCCTTGTGTTTAATTCCAGAGTCCCTGGCCTATCTCACAGCTGCAACTCATGGTCTGGATGAGGAAGCTGAAAGCCTGAAGGAAACCTTTGATCCTGAAAAGGAAACGGTTCGTGAGCTGATCGATGCTCCTCGAGAGCTCTGGAGTTGGGGAGGAGGGTGACGGTGGGATCTGGTGGCAGAGGGACAGGCTGGGCAGCTCCTTTCAGGGAGGGGGGAACCATCTCCCCACCAGGTCACAGAATGGGGATTTCCTGACGTGGCTTCTCCTGTTTCCTGCTCAGATTCCAGACATCGATCCCAACGCGAAGCTGCTGCAGCCTCCTGCTCCTGTCATGCCTTTGGACACCAACTGGCCACTACTGACTGTCTCCAAGGGCTTCTTTGAGGGAACAATTGCTAGCAAAGGTATGGCTTTGTCCCTGGAAAGCTTGGAAAGCTCAGGGGGGACCTTCTGGCTCTCTGCAACCCCCTGAGAGGAGCGGGGAACCCGGGGGGGTGGGTCAGGCTCTGCTCCCAGGGAACAAGGGACAGGAGGAGAGGGAACGGCCTCAAACTGTGCCAGAGGAGGGTCAGGTTGGGCATGAGGAGGAATTCCTTGCTGGAAAGGTGGTCAGGCCTTGGCAGGGGCTGCCCAGGAAGGAGGGGGAGTCCCCACCCCTGGAGGTGCCCAAGGATGTGGCACTGAGTGCTCTGGGCTGGGGGCCAAGGTGGGGACGGGGCACAGGGTGGACTGGACGATCTTGGAGATCTTTTCCCACTCAAATGATTCTGGAATTGGGTGAAATCTTTGACCTTTTAAGCACAAGATGGGACTGGACCACTGGAGGGGAGGGTGCTGCCCTCATGGAATTCTTTGCTTAACACTTGAGGGATGAGTTCATGGAGGCTCCTGCCCTTTCTTTAGGCAAGGGAGGTGCTTTGGCTGCTGACATTGATATCGACACCGTGGGCACCGAGGGCTGGGGAGAAGATGCAGAGCTGCAGCTGGATGAAGGTGGGTGGATCCGAAAGCTTTCCTTGGAAAAGTGTGTGCCTGTGTCACGGCTCTGACATTTCCCCCCCTCCTTCCAGATGGTTTTGTGGATGCTGGAGAGGGCTTTGGAGAGGAAGGTCTGGGGAAAGGACAGGAAGAAGGAGGTGGATGGGAAGTGGAAGAAGATTTGGATCTTCCCCCTGAACTGGTAGGAAGCCCCTTGGTAGTTCCTTGGGAAGGCACTGACAGCTGGTGAGGGAGGTGGGGGAGGTGTGTTCTGGGCTTCTTCAGGCTTGGTCCCCACAACTCTGATTCCAACTGGGTGCTGGAGACGTCCCCACTAATCCCTGCTCTGTGTGTTCCCCCAGGATGTTCCTGCTGGCCCAGCAGGAGCAGCAGAGGATGGATTCTTTGTGCCTCCCACCAAGGGCACCAGCCCAGCTCAGGTAATGCCAAATCAGGTCTTGGATTGCCTTTCCCAGAAATTTTCTGTGTGGGGGATGTTTTTTTTTGGGGGGAGGGGGTTTCAATCCTTGTGAGCACAACGTGGGAACTTTGAGGGGTGGCGAGGGCAGGACCCAACTCCTCTTCCATGTGTTTCCCTTCCCTTCTGTAGGTGTGGTGCAACAATTCCCAGCTTCCTGTTGACCACATCCTGGCAGGCTCCTTCGAGACAGCAATGAGAGTAAGTTAAGTTTCCCCATGGACTTTCCAGGGATAAACTGTGCCCTTTCTCCTTGAGTTTTTCTCCCTGACCCACCTGAAGCTTTATTTTGTGCCCTTTTGGGCATCGTTTTGTGCCTCGTTCTGTCTGGGTATGGAACCGGCTGTGGTGAAGCCTCAGCGGTGCCTGTGCCAGCTTTCCCTCAACAGATCCATGTGTCCCTTCCAGCTCCTCCATGACCAGGTGGGAGTGACCAACTTTGGTCCCTACAAGCAGCTGTTCCTGCAGACCTTTGCTCGGGGCCGGACGACCTACCAGGCCCTGCCGAGCCTGCCGGCCATGTACGGATACCCACACCGCAACTGGTGAGCACTGGGTGACCTCTGTGCCCCTCCTTTGTGCCAGGGACCTCCCAGCTCCTGGACAGTTGGAGCCACAGGTTGGTTTTTCCAGTAGAGCCTGGAA
The DNA here is from genome assembly GCA_013399855.1 of Oxyruncus cristatus. Lineage (NCBI taxonomy): Eukaryota > Metazoa > Chordata > Aves > Passeriformes > Cotingidae > Oxyruncus > Oxyruncus cristatus. The sequence goes on from VXAY01002657.1 coordinate 115,418, forward strand.
GCCACTGTAGAAAAATCACGGAGTTGGTGAGGTTGAAAAAGATCTCCGAGTTCACCCTGTGCCCCATCCCCAGCTTGTCACCAGAGCAGAGCACTCAGTGCCACATCCAGGCCTTCCTTGGACACCTCCAGGGGTGGGCACTCCCCCACCTCCCTGGGCAGCCCCTGCCAAGGTCTCACCACCCTTTCCAGCAACAAATTCCTCCTCATGCCCAACCTGACCCTCCCCTGGCACAGCCTGAGGCCGTTCCCTCTCCTCCTGTCCCTTGTTCCCTGGGAGCAGAGCCCGACCCTCTCGGCTCCCCCCTCCTGTCAGGGGGTTGCAGAGAGCCAGAAGGTCCCCCCTGAGCCTCCTTTTCCCCAGGCTGAGCCCCCCCAGCTCCCTCAGGAGTTCTCCAGCCCCTTCTCCAGCTGCTCCAGCCCCTCCACGTCTCTCTTGCCATGAGGGGCCCAGCCCTGGACACAGCACCCAAGGTGGGGCCTCACCAGGGCAAACTGGTGACCTGGTTTTGTTTTCTTAATCTTCGCCTCCATAACTCTGCCACCCAGAATTCCCAGCTTCCTCCACCTTAGTGCAGCCTGGGAAGTCTGGCACATCCTGCCTGGAGGTGTCCAAGGAAGGCCTGGCCGTGGCACTGAGAGCTCTGGGCTGGGAGGCCAAGCTGGGGATGGGGCACAGGGTGGACTCCATGGACTGGGCGGGCTTTTCCGACCTCAGGGATCCTGTGAAAACTGGCACAAGTCGCAGGCAGCGTGTTCCTGCTTGGGCTGGCAGTGACCCCGTTGTGTCCCTAACCTCTCTGTGGTGTCCCCAGGAAAGAAGCTGCTCTGAAAAACGCCCTCCCCGCCGTGGGGCTGAAGCTCAACGACCTGATCCAGCGGCTGCAGCTCTGCTACCAACTCACCACCGCCGGCAAGTTCGAGGAGGCCGTGGAGAAGTTCCGCTCCATCCTGCTCAGCGTCCCCTTGCTGGTGGTGGACAACAAGCAGGAGATCGCTGAGGTGAGGGCAGGCCCCCTTCTGTGTGCCCCCGGGGCAGGAGGCCCCTCCTGACTCCGTCCCTCTCCCAAAGGCCCAGCAGCTCATTGCCATTTGCCGGGAATACATCGTGGGGCTCTCCATGGAGATCGAGCGGAAGAAGCTGCCCAAGGAGACCCTGGAGCAGCAGAAGCGGATTTGTGAGGTACAGAATTGCTTCCCTGCAGTGGCTCTGCCCTCACAGGGGGTTAGAAAAGGGATCAGGAATCTGGAGTTCTGCCCTTTCCACCTTGAAATCAGGGGTTATGGGTGGGGGGTTCCTTGCAGTCATCCCCATGCCTGGCAGGGCTTGTATTCCCATTTGTCCCATGCAGTGGTTGTATCCCTACTTTCCCTCCTTCCCTGGCAGGGATGGATTCCTTCCAGCACTTCCAGTCATCCCCATGCCTGGCAGGGGTTGTATTCCCATTTGTCCCATGCAGTGGTTGTATCCCTACTTTCCCTCCTTCCCTGGCAGGGATGGATTCCTTGCAGCACTTCCAGTCATCCCCATGCCTGGCAGGGATTGTATCCCCATGCAGTGGTTGTATCCCTGCTTTACCTCCTTCCCTTCCAGGGTTCCTTGCAGCACTTCCAGTCATCCCCATGCCTGGCAGGGCTTGTATTCCCATTTGTCCCATGCAGTGGTTGTATCCCTGCTTTACCTCCTTGCCTGGCAGGGACGGATTCCTTGCAGCACTCCCAGTTATCCCCATGCCTGGCAGAGATTGTATCCCCATGCAGTGGTTGTATCCCTACTTTCCCTCCTTCCCTGGCAGGGACGGGTTCCTTGCAGCACTCCCAGTCATCCCTGTGCCTGGCAGTGGCTGTATCCCTGTTTTCCCTGCTCCCTCCTGCAGATGGCTGCCTACTTCACCCACTCCAACCTGCAGCCTGTGCACATGATCCTGGTGCTCCGAACCGCCCTCAACCTCTTCTTCAAACTCAAGAACTTCAAGACCGCGGCGACTTTCGCCCGGCGGCTGCTGGAGCTGGGCCCGAAGCCCGAGGTGGCCCAGCAGGTACGTCTGGGAGGAGCTCGGGTGGAAACACCTGGCTGGGACACCCCTCGTTTTTGGGGTCTCCTCGTGCCTCCCCCGGTCAACGCGGTCGCTTTTTTGCAGACGCGCAAGATCCTGTCGGCGTGCGAGAAGAACCCCACGGACACCTGCCAGCTCAACTATGACATGCACAACCCCTTTGACATCTGTGCTGCCTCCTACAGACCCATCTACCGCGGGAAGCCCGTGGAGAAGTGTCCTCTCAGCGGGGCCTGCTACTGCCCCGAGTTCCACGGGCAGATCTGCCGCGTCACCACGGTGAGGGCGTCTCCATCCCGGGGCGTTTCCCTTGGGAATTCCCTTCCACAGCTCCTCCCCCGTCCTCCTGAGCTGACTTGGGGGTGGTGTGTCATGTCAGAGGTCTTGGCATGCGAGGGAGAAGAGTGTGGGGGTTGTGAGGACCATGAGGTTGAAGTGATGCCTGTATTGGGGGATGACCTGGTGGTGACGGGCTGTGTGTGTTCAGAGGTGATTTGGGGTCTGGAGCATCTCCCTGATGAGGAGACACTGTGGGAGCTGGGCCTGGTTAGTCTGGAGAAGAGAACACTGAGAGGGGAATCTCATCAATCCATGCAAATACCTCAAATATCCACAGAAACCCCTCAGGTGAGAGGGGATCTCGTCCATCCTTACAAACATCTCAGATATCCCCAAGAACTCCTCAGGTGAGAGGGGATCTTGTCCATCCTTACAAACATCTCCAAGGGGTGTCAGGATGGTCCCAGACTCTTCCCAGTGGTGCCCAGGATGAGGAGCGATGGCCTTAAACTAAACCACAAGCAGTTCCACCTCAACAGGAGGAAGAAGTTCTTTCCAGGGAAGGCGGGAATGCCCTGGAACAGCTGCCCAGGGAGGGTGTGGAGTCTCCTCTCCGGAGACATTCCAACCCCACCTGGACGTGTCCCCGTGTCACCTGCTCTGGGTGACCCTGTCTTGCACTGGGTGATCTCCAGAGGTCCCTTCCAGCCCCAGCTGGGATTCTGTTCTCCAGAGCACTCGAGGCTCCAAGGGCTGCACGCAGGGTTGGGATTCTGAGTTGGTTTTTTACCATTAATCATCTCCTTTTGTCCCTCAGGTGACGGAGATCGGCAAGGACGTCATCGGGCTGCGCATCAGCCCTCTGCAGTTCCGCTAGGAATTCCTGTGCCGGGGGGTGTGAGGGCAAATTCCACTCCCCCCATCCCAACTTGGAGCCTCATCGCTTCCCCATAGCCTTGCCTGTGCTGTCCCACTTGATCTCCCCACCCAGGAATGCTGTAGTGAGACTCTGCTTCCAAATAGTAGTTTTCCCTTGTTTCCAGACCGGCTGATGTGAAGTTTTTCTGGGCCGTTGTCCTAAGGCAAATCTTTTCCAGAGGGGAAAGAGCGGCTCTGCTGAGCGCTGGTTGCCACAGAGCACTTTGGAAACTGCTCCAGAGGCAGCAGCTGCCTCTGACACCCTTTAGGTCCAGTAAGAATTGCTTGGAAGAGCCAGGAATGGCTCTGGGAATGTGGTGCTGTCGAGAACCGGGACAGTGCAAAGCCCGTCCCAACTCCAGGGCAGTTCCCCCTTTGGAAATGGCACTGGCTCAACATTTGTGGTCGTGGTGACTCTTTGTTTTGTTGTCATGGTAACACCTCTCAAACTAATCAGCTTCACTCATGAATAAAGTGATTAAACCACCCTGATCTTCCAGTTTTGTAGCTCAGTTGGTTTTACCGAGACACAGGAGGTGACACCAAATTTCCAACCTCAGGGATTCTGAGATCCTGCTCCCTCTGGGGCTGCTTTCCTGGTGCTGAAACAAAACCTTACACTTGGATATTAAACCTTTTATTTTATACATAAAAAGGAAGGAAGGAAAAGAAGGGGATGTCTCCATCTTGGTGCTTCCAGTTGTGCAGGGGAATGTTCACAGTGCTGGGGGAGATGTGGCCCCCAGGGCCCCACTATGGGCCGGGGGCCTTCACCACCAGGCTGTTGTGACAGGCCACGGCGATGCCCCCGATGAGGTTCAGGAACTCCTGGAAGTCCAGCTGCCCGTCGCTGTTCAGGTCCAGTTTCTTCATCATCCTGTCCACGACCCCCGGATCCTTCTGGTTCTGCAAGAGAGCTGGGACTGGACCTCTGCCACGAGGCTGGACCCCCCCGCCGGGGCCTGGAACCGCAGCTCCCGTGGAATCACGGGGCGGGTTGGGTTGGAAGGGACCTTAAAGATCAGCCAGGGTGGAACCTTCCACCAGCCCAGGTTGCTCCAAACCTCATCCAGCCCTGGACGCTTCCAGGGGGCTGGGGACGCCCGCAGCTTCTCAGGGCAAGCTGCATCCGCTTCCCCCCGGGGCAGGTGTCGCTCACCTTCGTGAAGGCAGCCAGTTCGGTGTTCATGAAGGCCAGGAATTCCCTCTTGGACAGGGTGCAGCTGTCCCCCTCCCGGCTGGCGTAGCGCTGGAACACGGCCAGCAGGGACTCGATGCAACGCTCTGTCTCCGTGGGCTGCGGGAACGAGGGCAGGGGTTGGGAGCCCCGGGTGTCACCCCGGATCCATCCCGGCAGCAGGGGCAGGGCTGGGGAGCGGGGGGGGGAGCTCCTCTGCCCGACCTGTCCAGCCGCATTTTTCCCTGGTATTCATTTCTCCGCTGCCCTGGCACAGGCAGGACCCGCAGAACTGGGGAGGGGTTGGTGGAAAATCCCCCGGGGAGGGGTGTCAGCTCCCAGCGGAGGAGCGGCCTTGGACTGGGAAGAGGTTGTGGTGCAACCAGGCTTGGCCGAGGCTGCTTCTCTGGAGGGATAAGCCCGTTCCCCTCCCCTTTTCCCTCCGCCGGCCCCGCCTGGGCCCGGGAGAAGCTGAGTCAGGAGAGAAAAATTCCAGTTGCCTCCTCGATCTCCTCCCTCTGGGCAGGGATGGAGCAGGGCTGGCCTGGGGCTCCTCCCGTGGGGATGGACGGGGCGAGGTGAGGAGATGGAGAGGAGAGCGGGGAACGTGGGGCTTGTTCCCCTTCCGGAGGCTCCGGTTTCTGGGGAAGGGCAGTGCAGGGAGAGCCGGGGGGAATCCCGCCCTTCCCATCCCAACCTCGGCTCCTGGGGCCTCCCTGCCCCATCCTGCCCTTCCTGATGCTCAATTCAGCCTTTTTCGGTTAATTTGAGAGGTGCAACTTCCTTCCACCCTCAGCTCTTGGTTCCTCTTCCCCCCTCCCAGCGCTGTGGGTGGGGGCAGAGCCCTGAGCCTGGTCATGGGCATGGGAAGAGTGGGAAAAGGGAGGGAAGGGGGGGAACAACACCAATGCCACTCCTTAGCCTTCCCCCCGCCCCGCAACCTGCAGGGACCCTCTGCCCTCTGCCCTCTGTCTCTGCCCACTTTTCCCATGTCCAGGCCCTCTCCCCCGTGGGATTTGGAGCCTCAGCTCAGCCTTGGCACCATCCGCCCTCTCCAGAGCCAAGCCCGTCTTCCTTCAGCTCTGGGGCTTTTTGCGGGAAAAGCTCCTCTGCCGTCCCCCCCCCCCCGCCCCTGAGGAACCACCTCCCTGTCCCCACACCCGCAGGGACCCCCTGCCCTCTGTCTCTGCCCCCCTTCCCAGGCAGAACCTCAGCTCAGCCTTGGCACCGTCCGCCCTCTCCTGAGCCAAGCGCGTCTCTCTCCGGCTCTGGGGCCTCTTGCAGGAAAAGCTCCTCTGCTGCCCCTTTCCCCCCCCCTACAAAACCCCCTCTGCGTCCCCATCCCGGGGGTCCCGGCTCGCTCACCATGGCTGGGCTGTGAGGAGGCTCCGGCCTGGGCACGGCTGGGTTGGATGTGACGGATCTGGAGGCGGATCTGGAGGCCTTGGGAGTCTCCGGGCGCAGCCACCGCCCTTCCCAGCCCAGCTCAGCCCGGGCTGTGTTGGGCAATCCCGGCTCTAACGGCAGATCTGGGCCTGCCCACGCTCCCGCCTTCGCCTCAGGAATGTGCTGGGCCCCTCCCGAGTTTTACTCTTCACAGTTATTCACACTCATGTTTTCTCCTCCTCCTTATCCATTTTTGCACCCCCCCCGGTCCTTCGGAACATCCCTGTCATCTCCCTTCCTTTAATCCTCAGGGCTGAACTCCCCCCTGGGAATCCCAGGGAAATCTGTTCCCCCCCAAAGCTTCAAGGGGAGCCTGGAACAGAGAGGTAACGCAGGAGCCAGGATGTGTTCTGGGATCTGGGATGGCTCTTTGGGAATTCCTGCAGGAGGCTGGGACGGCCTAGAGCAGGACAAAGGGAAGCAGCAAGGAACTGTCCCCAAGATATTTTCCTTTCTCGCCCTGATTTTCTGCCCCCAACTCTTTCCCCCCCCCCCCCTATATAGTGGAAAAAA
>VXAY01002658.1:5815-80065 GCA_013399855.1 Oxyruncus cristatus
GGGTGTCGCGGTGCATGGCGGGACAGCTCGGCCGCGGCAGGTGCGGCGCGGAGTGGGCGGCAAGGGGACCGCGACCGGGACCGGGACCGGGACCGGGACCGGCCCGGCGGAACGCGGGGTCGGGCCGCCTCCAGTGTGCTCCTGTATCCCTGTCTGCTCGCCTGGGCTCTACTACGCTGCCTCGGGGCTGGTCGGGGTGGAGAGTGTAGTATAAAGTACTGAGACCATGCAGTCCTTGGGAGCCAAGAGCGTCATTAGTGTATTGTGTATGTATGTATGTATGTATGTTGTATATGCATACGTGTGTATTGTGTGTGTATATAAGTATATTGTGTGTATATGTATAGTGTATATTGCAGTATTATCTCCAGACCTAGGAGATGTCACCTGCTCCTGCCAGGAACACACAGTCGACTAAGATAAGGAAACGTTTTGCCAAAATTCACTGAGTGATCCGTATCTAAGACAAACACAAATTGCTGGTGCCTGCTAGCCTTGCAGAAGTTGACTGTAGGAACATCTGGATTAATGCAAGTCACAAGGATGCTGATGGATGCTGGTGGTGCTGCAGGACGTACAAAAACAGAGTTGCTTTGCCCTACCACATGTATGATTGGATAATTAGAAATGTGCACTAGTGGGTAAATAGGTGGTTCATGTAATTTACTTGTATAAAACCCCTAAAGAAAAATCCCTGGGGTGTGCCCAATTTGGCTTGGGCATCTTATGCACACGAATAAGTATTTACTTTTATAATTTCCGTGGTTTGTGTCCCAGCCTCTCTTGGTTGGCACAAGCCAGCTGTAAATTCACAAAAATAGTGAGATGGGAACATGCTTCTCTCTCTTTTAATGAGCTGCTATGACCTGAACTACAGCTTCCACCTCAAGCTCTGAGTTACTGTGGGTAATCTTTGTGCTTCCCACCACGGCAGGGCATGTTACAAGGAGCTGTACCAGCAGGTTGGTGTTGTTTGGGGTGTGTGTGTTTGTGTGCCCGGGTCTGTCACTCCTGGGCAGTACTGGGAAGGATGGTGCCTGAGGGGAAGCTGAGCTCTCCAGACCTCATCATGGTTCACAGGCAGATTGAGGTCAACGGCTTTGAAGAATACCGTGGCTTAATGGTGTGTTACCACAGGGCAGTGGAGGCCAGGTTTGAAGAGCTAAGGTCTTCCTTAGCAAAAGACTAATCTGAGGAGGTGGGTATTTCCCCATCTCCCCTTTGGATTCAGGTAAAGGTATAATACAGGGCAGTATTTTAAAGAAAACAAGGCTTGCCAATGGAGCCTTGGAGTTTGAAGAGAAAAAACTTGGTTATGTATTAATAACGAAAATTGATTGCATAGATATAAAAGCTGAAGGCACGTACTTCATCTCTTCAGTAATATGAGACTGTTATAAAGAAACATACTGAATTCTAGCTTTGCCTAATTTATTTGACAGCACTGCTATGTATATCACACAGCAGTTAGCATCTAGGTGTCCATATGCTTCAAGCATTACATACATGCGTAGATGAAAATATAAAATATAGATATGTACAAAAGAAAACACTTCTCTCTATCCTTCAGTGAACTGATTGCTCATGCAGACCTCGTTTGGGATTTTTTAATTATTAACTTTCAGTCTCTCTTAGATGCTGATACAATTCCATCTTCAAGGGTTTGGCTTTTTTTTCTCCATTGGCATCATATTCCATATTCCATTATACCTGGAACTCAACAGGGTTTTGTCCTTGTCTTCAGGATACGCCAGCTAGTGTGCTGACTCTTCAGGTTTCCTGATTGTTTCCTCAATGCTAGTAATCACTTCATCTGAGAAAAATCAGTACTCTATTCCCTGCTGCCTGTCATTTCTTGAACATCTTCCCTATAAGTACTAAACTACCTTTTCTTTCAATTGCAGAAAAAAAATGTTTAAAGTATTTTAATAGGAAATACTGTTGACAATAGTTCTGTAGTTTGGTCTGTGTTTTTTAATCTAAAATGTACAAATAACTAATGCAGTTATATATATTCGATCTGTCAGTGAATGTGCCTGAAATGATAACATTAACTGTGTTGTCCTAGATCTCTAAACTTCATCCTGCCTCATGCTTCCTAATATAAGCCATCTCACCAGCTGCTCGGGGTTGGTTAGTAAGACCTCGGTTTGTGAATACTTGCTTATACAAGCACAGCTTTACTGAAGGAAGCAGTTTAGTCATTATCATAATATAAAACTGTGAAAACTGAGGCTGCTTAATGTGAATAAATTCAAAGAATTTATTTGCTAAAGATGACAGTTAGCAAGTGGACTTTCTCAGGTCATTACAGACTTTTACTGGACCTGGAATTTAAAAATAAACTTTAAATAAAATTTAATGGGGCATAACTGTACATTCTGTTCATTTATTATTTCCTTGTCGTAGACATGAACCTGCCTGCTTATGTTCTAAGATGTACTGAGAAAAATTTTACTGCCCCTCACCTGGTATTTACAATGCTGACTCCTAGTTAAGTCAGGTTGTATTTTCTTTTCCTTTCTATCATTTGGCAATATGACCTTCAGCACATCACTTTGTCTTTTTTGTGTATTCACATTGGTTCAACCTGGGGCGACAGGTTATTTCTTACTACAGTTATATTTAACGGAATGATCTGCAATTACCACTTGTACAGCTATTATAATAAACCACTTTTTTTTTTCTATTTCTAAATAGGAAGTGGAGATAGACAGAAAAAGTGAGTATAGGTAACACTTTAAGGTTAAAAATCTTTTTTGGCAGTGAGTCAGACTTCACTGATTTAAACCTGGAACTGTTGACATTTGTCTGCGATTTTTTTAATGTGAAAGGAACTCTTAATTTTTTTAAGAGTGTACTTAGAGAGGTTTAAAGACTGCGTTATTTTGAATATAGAAACAAGATGATAGAAAAGTGAATTAAGGAAAAAAAAAAAAAAAACCAACAGAGGGGAAAACTCACAAATACCCAATAGTCCAGTTGATCCTCTATTAGAAAAAATAATATAAAACGAGTGTTTCTTTGGAAGGGATGGTGAAGCCCTGTTGTAAAGGGACATAAACATCTGGCAGTACACCTGGTCTCTACACATATTTATAAATCACCTCAGGCATCCCAAGGTCCCGTATAGAACACACACACACAAATTGAACTAAGAACATTCATAAGGCAAAGAAAATAAAAATGATCTCAATATAGCATGGAAAGAAATGAGTCTCATTTACTGCACAAACACAGTTTGGAAAGACATGATGCAATTTTGCACTTCTTGCACCTTTGCACTTGCTGACTTTCATTTATATCCTCCAGGCAACAAGCAGGCCTGAAGGCCTTTGGCTCATAACCAATGCTGACGTTGCAGCGTGCTGTTACAGGAGCTCGGGTAGAGCCTCCCTGCTTGCCTCTGATCTGAGAACATTGAGGTTTCCTGGCGTCTTTTCTAAAACAGTTTGTGTGGTGAATCTCCCAATATTGTTTGTTGCTGCTCAAGATTGATTAATACATAGGGAGCTGCTTTGCAGATGCCAGCTTTGCCTGCAAGCATTAAAAACATTTGTTGCATTTGTTTCAGGAGTTTGAATGGAGCTGTATGCTCTTGGAAACTCTTCTTGAGGGCAGTCCAGCAGAAGAGCCTGAGCTGACAAGGGTGAAAGGTTCCTGTGTGATATTTGAGTCCAGAACCACAGATTTAGGTGCTAACACAACACAGCTATACTGTGGAATCAGCTGAAAATTTGGCCCTTCATACTTCCTTATGACCTACCATAACAGAATTTTCTACATTTTCATCAAATTGTAGACCAGTGCTGTGCAAGTTACTGTACATACCATCAATTTTGTTCTCCATGACAAAAAAGAAATTGGCAATGAAAACTGCTCATTTGTCATCAAATATCCCAGATTTATGCTCTATGGGTTATTTTGAACCACATACTGTCACCCATATGCATTGATACTGTTTCCATTGATAGGAAAATAGAAAGTGGATACCCTCCTGGTCAATTAAAACTCTCCCAGAAAGTTTTGTCTAACGAGACTGGAGGTAAAACTGCAAATATCTCCAGTATTGTGTGTCGCAGAGAAGTGAAAATTAGGATTTGTGATCATGGTACTCTTGACTGTTTAATTTTTTTGAAAAATATATTTCTTTTTTAATTGTAGTGTGACAATTAATGGCAGTCTGGTTTTCAGAAAAATTAAAAGGTAAGTAGTTTCTGAAGCTGTCATCACACTTGAGGTTCCGCTGATGTCACCATGGAACAGAGTTTTCTCTCTGGGGAACCAGCGCTGAGGAAGTGCCAAGGTAATATAATACAGCCTTTGCATGGATTGGCTAAATGTACATCTTATTGTGCCAGAGACTGACTGGATCAGTAATTCTTATCGGCCCTAGCTATGCTGGGTAAGGCATCAGGATTTGCTCATCTAAGAGCTTTTCTTAGCACGTGGGCCAAAAACCTCTCTCCTCTCAAATACTGGCACATGACGGAGAAGGAGTGCCATGCATCGAGGTTTATCACTGAGGCAGCTGCTGGCATTCATGCTGCAAGCTGAGGTCAGACACCACTGATAAACTTTCTTTGTGTCCAGCTGTCCTTCTCTGGGGCACAGGTTTGTCTAGCTTTAAGCTACAGCTTCTGCTTCAGATGGGGATTATTACTGGGGACAGGCTTTTCTTTGTTATGTCACGAGAAATTTCAGTTTTATCATAAAGAATGGAATTGGTCTCATGGGTGGAGGCGTGAACTGGAATTCAGTTGGCTTTGTTGACTGAATGATATGCACACCATCACTGGAACAGAAATTGAAATGTTTTCTCTCTAAAGTCCTGTTGTTTTGATACAAAGAAATTGGCTTCAAATTTCTGTCCTAGGAACACCTGGCTGCTGGAGTCCAGTCTCCCTCAGCCCTGGCCAACCATGAACAGGTGCTCAGTTCAGGACAGACCTACACCATGAGCTGCTGCATGCTCATGAGAACACCCAAATGTTATCCCAAAGATACAGAACAAACACAAAACCTAGAGATAAGAAAGACAAGAGAGACAAATCATGATTTGTTCCCTGAAAGGAAGAGGGTGTGAGTGGTTGTTAACTTGTACCCTGAGCCCCTGCAGTGGCTGACTGGGTGGGAGCTGCCCAGCGGGTACCTAGGTGCCTTCCTGTCACAAAACCTTCTGAGGTTTCTGATGAAGTTGCATGGGTGCAACTGGTTATTGTAGTTGGAGTAATTCTGAAAAAGTTTGAAGCCTTTTCAGCTAGTGTTGGAGCCCAGTCCAGATTCTGCAGGACTGCTCTGTTCAGAAGTTAATAAATAAAATGCCAACTTAGTTTTACAAAACTGTTGGTTTAATTTTTCTCTCTTTATATGCTGCATGTAGGTGTATTCTTCTGTGTACACTTATGGGGTGCCCCTTCTACAATGACATGCTGTAGAAACAAAATAAGTAATAGCCGCTGTACTATTATTTTGATATATTTAAAGCAGACCGGAAAAATATTTAGCCGAAACTCTGTTAAAATTTGTCTTCTTCTTTTTCTGCAATTTCTTTCCTATCATTACAGATTACAAAGACATTTATGCCTAAACAGAAGCTGTCTTCTTCCAATCAGCCTGCTCTTTCTGCTCAGTTCATTCACTAAATCATTTAATCACCCAAGGCCATATGTTACCATCTTGTGTAAAACGGGTGGAAGAGAAAAAAAAATATGCAAAAATCTCTGCACAAGAGTGGGTGTCAGCATCCAGCATAGCTCCCACTAGGAAGCACAAAATATAAAATGTTATCACCAGTGAATGTGAATATGAAAATAAACCAAGACAGACAAAAGAAAGAGATAAGGCATTGCAAAGATGAAGGAAACAATCTCTGAATATCAATTCTGGATGGAAAAGTTACGGACTAAATGTTGCGTATTTATTTATCTGCTCTTATTCTCTGTATTCTGCCATTAATATAATGCTCAGCTGTAATTAACTTGAAAACACATTAACTTGTGCTTAAAATCCAATTTTTTACATTGCGTGAATAAGACTCTGTCCCTGACCCGGTTCCCTCTTAGATCTTCTTCTCTCTCTCTGTGAACTGGTGCACATTTTGTCCCAGGTATTTCTGTGGGGAGTCATGTGCTTTTACCGCTCGGCTTCAGCTGCTGTTCCCTGTCATGATTACTTTGTGCATGTGGCTTTCTGTCTTGGCACATTTGCTGGGTGACAGACCCTCAGGAAACACGACTCAGAGCAAGTCCTGGGGTATGTTCTCCCGTCACGGAACAAGAAGGCTTGAGAGAAGTTAGAGATGGAAAATCTTTCATTTTTAAAGCAAGGAGACTTTTCAGTTTTATGAAAGGACCTGTAATCCACACTTTCTTCATACTTTCCGGAAGATACTGTGTTTTTCCTTGCTTTTGAGCTTGTGACAGTGCTGCAGGTGGAGGTGGGAGAGCAACCCAGTCAAGAAGTTACTGTTGCTCTCCACTTGTAGAGGCTCCCAGGACAGGAGTGTAACACTACATAATGCTGCAAAATAATCTGTTCCTCTGAAACTGCACTTCCCAGTTTATCCTAAGACTATGAAAGCATAAAAGATTGTATTTTCATTTGCATGGTTTGATGATTTTTATTTGGCAGCTACAATAACAACAGGCTACAGTGAGCCCATAAAACAAAGTGAGAACAGCAGCTCATTTTTGTGGCAGAATGTAATGGCTATGGCTAAAAGGGTTACATCATTCATCTCAAACCCTTATGCCTCTATTTATCGATGTTTAAATGAAAATTAAACTCTTAGAGCCATAAGGAGGCTTCTGGTATCTGAAATGGGATTTCAATGACAATATTTTTATCTGACCCTACCAGCTGAAAATCCCATCAGGAAGCATTTCACTAGGAAACCCCATGGCAGGGCAGGTCTGAGTCTGCCCTCCCCTGCCTGCGGCTTGGTGTAGCATCTTGGCCCTTGGAGACCCATAAATGGTAGAGAGATTGACTGGCCAGATCTGGGAGTCTGACCTGAGAGGCGGCAACCATAAGCTGTGTTTCTGTGATGGGAGGATGGTCACTGAGGTGACTGGCAAGACAATAATTACCACCTTGGCAAGGGGAAGTAAAACTGAGACATCTGATTTCCTCAAAGGCAGCTTATGGCTTATGGTAAGATCAGCTATGATACCTTTCCTAATACAGAAGAAGACAAAAGATTCAACTAACCATACTGTCAGAAGAAGAGAAAGGATTTTTTTTTCCCATAGGCTTTTAGAAGGTTATTTTGATTGTTTCTTAGATTTTTCTGTGATGCACCATTTCCCCCTCCTCTCTATTCTCCAGAAGATAGAGCAGACTCAGGAAGTGAATTGCTGCTTAGGGAAGTGTCCTGCCTCCAAGCTGACTTATATAGTAGGACATATGGCATAAGTTATATTTGGACAGATGTGAACAAGTAGTCAGTAGATTTGATAAGATTCTTTATTTAAACTAACTTCCACAGTGTCACTGTTCTACAGTCTTTCTCTCCTTCTTCAATCTGATCTTTTGCTGGTTTCAAGAATTTTAAATATACATTACATCTAACTAGTCTGTAAATTTTTAAATGTGTTTAAGAGCATTCAGTCATGACAATGTCAGATTTTCCCTACACAATGATTGGCAAATATCTTCTTTTGATGATAAAGCAGGCACAGATGATACATTGTATGAGCTGCAAACCCCAAGTGATTAACCAATTTGAGATAGCCAAGCTCAATGCAAGTAATTTTCATTGATTTGTTTAATTTGGCCCCTGATGCTTCTGTTTCACTGGTGTGGAGTTGAAGCTCAAAGTAGTTCTGTACCTCCCATGGGGAATATAGAAATAAAATTTTTTTAAAAAAAGGATTGAATGAATTTCAAGAGGTCACTTAGTTAATCTCCCTGCCTGGATCACTGTCAGGATCATCTGTATCTGGGCTGTTTCTGACAAATGCTGGTCCACCCTGTTCTTGGAAATCTACAGAGAAGGAGATCCCACCATCCACCCAGGCAATCATTCCCACTGCTCCATTAGCCTTTCCAGAGATAATATTTTTCCTGGTGTCTTCTTGCAAGTATTGTTGTAAGAAGTTTCTTACTTCTGTCCTACCAAGGGTGATCATGCAGAAGAGTTTATTTCTTTCATACATTAATAGCTCATGTACTGGAGGTCAGCCATCATACCTTGTCTTCTTTAGATTACACAGCACTCCATGTTCCTTGTAGGTCATGTTTGTCATGTTGTATTACATATTTTTCATCATCTAGTTGGTTCACATCCTTCACAACCATGTCCTGGCTATGGATCCTGCATTTACACAGTTTATTATTCCTAGTGAAGCAGAAAATTTTGCATTCATCCTATCTGCCATGCACCCAGCATCTTTGGTCCATTTTCCAACATGCCAGAACCATTTTGAATGGTTCTTTCCTTTGGTGTGCTTGTAGCTCATTCCGAGCTGGTTCATCAGCAAATTTAAGAATTGTACTTTTAATCTGTTTATCTGTATCATTAATGAAAAGATTGAGTTGTATCAAATCTAGGTCAACTATCTAGAGAACTGAACTCAATATAGTCCTTCAGTTTGGCAGTGAATTTTCGGTAACAATCCCTTGGGCATGGCTTTTCAGCCACTCTTGCCACCACTGATTAGTTTTGGCTTGAGCATGTTCCCTGGTTTAGTCAAGTGTATCAAGTAGGGCAAGGCAAACAGTCTGATTGAAGGCAAGACATAGTGCCAATTACCTCCCCTTCTTTCAAGACCTCTTAACCTATTTCAGAGAGGAACGGGATTTGTTTAACATGTTTCATTTGTGATAAATCAGTGTGGACCGATGTTCATCTCCTTGTTGTCTTCTAGGTGGTTTAATATGTTCAATCATTAAGTTTGGTAGTTGGCCCATAATTCTCTTTTCATTCTCTTTGAAGGAAAAAATACACTACTTGTCCTCCATGAGCTCTCAAAAAAACCTCCCACTGATCAGGATATGACTTCAACCAGCCCTTTGCTATCAAGAGAATGAAGGATATGTACAGGATAAGATAGGAAATATTGAGCACTTTATCAATGACTTAATCGAAACTCTTTGGTGGTGCAAAGGATGGGTTGCAGTGCAGCCTTTCATCCCAACACACCACTTTCTCACCAGCCTGAGCAGAGCCCACTCCCTCACGTTAGCTCTTAAACCGCAGCTTCACAAAATTAAACTTTCCTAGCATGTTATAACTCTCAAAAGATAGCGTGGGTGGGTGAAAAATGCATTCCTCAAGGCTTGAAAATAGATGTAAGTGGATATTTGGCATAAAGCTAACAAAAAGAAAAGCCATGGAAATGTATTAACTGCTGCAAAAAATGGGGTTTAACTGCCAGTGGTGGTTCAGCACATGGGTCGATAACTCGACCTAATGCTCACCTTTTGGATACAGACATGTGCTGCATAAGCATATGTGCCATTTCAATTTCCAGCCCCACTTTTTAATGGTTAAAAGCTAATTAAAACATACAGTGGCATTTTGAATCAATATAGCGTATGGACTGCTGCAAATTCTCTCATCAGGCGTGTTGCCCTCAGGAAGCAACATTAACTTCAACAGCAAAATAGGGCTGTGAGCTCATTAATCATCACGCTCACAGACAGTCTGGGAGGCAGTGGCAGCAGCTCTGCATCTTTCGGGTGGTGAAGATTGGATACAATAGTTAGACATGTGAAGTGTTGCACAAACATTAACTATTACAGCCAACTGTCTTTGAAATTGGCATTTATCCTCTCAGCTCTTCAGATTCAAAGCAGAGATAGGACCATGAGGTGGATTTTTTAGGCAGTAAATAGGAGGCAGGCTGCTATAAGAACTCAGCATCCTGGTGTCCTAACTCTGAAGTCCCCTATTTCCCTGTAACAAAGAAAGAAAAGAAAGAACCCCCCCAAAACAACATGTCACACCCCCTCCACCTGTGAATGTATGGCGAAGAAAAAACTGTAAAAGAGAAAGAAAAAGATAAGGGAGGGAGGTTGAAAGAGTTTAGGAGAAATAAAAGGAAAATGGGAGTCAGAGGTAAACCTAAGGTTAGAAGAAACTAGGCAGTAAAAGGGAGGAAATTGGTTTGTATATATAAATGAAGTCTTCAGTGCCTGTGAGAAACTTTGAGAGAACCTTCAGAGCTGTCTGCTTTGGTGCAAGAGAGCCACTGAAACCGAAAACATATGCCCTCACAGCCCCTGTTCCCTTTCTGTCCGGTCACATCGGCATTGGTGAATGAAGTAGGGCTCACCAGACCAAAGCAGAAAAGGCTCCTCACAGACTCTTCTGCCCTAATCTTGCTGGTTGCCAAGGTTAGCATGATGCCCTGTGAAACAAAGGTTCTCAGACTCTCTTTTGTGTTAAAATCTCCTAAACTGTGGCAGTTTTCATGTCCTTAGTGCAGCCACTTTTGTGTTGATTCTGATGAGCAACATCTGAGACAGGTAACACTGGCGGTGTGACCCTGCAAATGACTTGTACCTGGTTTTCCTGGAATGCATTGAAGAACAGAAAGCAAACCTGAATGTTGGCTCTCAGCTTTGTATAACATTCAGTCGCATGAGTTCCACTACAGACTCTTTTTATTGGGACTTTGTGTTTTGAAACATTCAAATTTTTCTTTATGTTAAGTCTTTCTTAAGCTTTAGAGCTTTTAGCTGGGCGTGTACGCGGTAGAAGAAGCTAGTCTCCTTCTGAGTCTGTATGGGTCGAGGGTGGGCAGTCAAACTAGGGATATAGCACTGCTTTTCGTTTTCCTCCTGCACTTGCTTTCTGTGGTCCATCAGACCCCTCTCCTGCTCTGTGAGGGGAAAGACAGCGCTTTGGGCCACGTACTGGCACTTGCTGTGTGAGCGGGCCTGTGCGTGTAACTTCTAGGGGCACAGTGCTGTGATTGTGGACCCATCTTCATAGAATCTGGAGGCAGCATGCAGAAGCATTAGTGATTGACGAGGACTGGAAAAGTGCCAAGGAAGTGAGAAGCTTCCAAATAAAGGGAAGTGCTAGAGGAGTGGAGGCTGCACACGTCTGACACTGCTGCTGCCTCCCGTCGTTCAGGAGGAAATATCTGCATAGTCCACACCAAGGTACAACTTCTACTCGCCAGCTGCTACCATCACATCAACTGTGTATTCCTTCATCTCTGTCCCATATAGATCCATTGGTCCCACTTCCTTGCAGAGTGGAGTTGATTTTTGTGCCATGCAGCAAGTTTCATACCTTCTGCTTTCACCTCTGGAGCCATATAGCCCTGTGAGGTTTCTCCTCTTTTAGCTGCTAGGGGCCTAGCTTTTGTTCTGCTTTTTTAAAGCAATTTTTGAACAGAACACGGCAGAAAGATCTCTGGGAAGATGTAGGCGCAGAACTTAGGAGAGGGGGGTGCCTGTAGAACCTGGCACAGTGAATCAAAGGCACCTTTCCTCAAACTCTTTCAACAGGTTATTTAGCTGTGTTGGGGGCCAGATATGGTTTGAAGGCAGCTGCTCAAAGAGTTCTGTCCTGCTGTGGGGAGGCTTCAATATTAACCCTAAATTAAACTGAGCCAGGGTTCACTGGGCTGTCCAGGCAGAAGAAGAAAATAAGGTAGTGTAACATAAGAGGGTACAGGAGAAGGATTTTGCTCTGTAATGGCAAATTACCCACTCAAAGATAACATAAAAAAGAGAGAAAAAAATTCACGAATAAAGTCTGCACATTATTTTAAATCACAGAAGTGTCAAAAATGGTAATGCCTATATCAAGGCTGCCCTAATGCAGCTTTAATTTGCGTGCCATTGGCATTGATTTGATGTGAATATTTACTCTCCTATTCAATTAAGAAAATCCATAACTGCTACCATATTTTAATGTTAATGTATTTTTACACAGCTCTCTGTTTACCTTATTTTCTCTTCTATAACATTAACACTTTTTTTGTTAAAAATGTGTGAAAGATTAATTTGTAGAATGACGGGATATGTGGGTGTGTAGCACAGGCCAGATGGAAGGGGTGTAACATGACAGTTTTCTTCTGTGGCTTCGTTTTGTTTTTATTGTTGCAAGCGAGCAAAGTATAACTAAAATTATCCTTTCTTCTCTGGGCAAAAAGAACTAAATGGTAAGTTCCTCTTTTATTCCCCGTGGCTCTCTGTGCTCACCATGCAGCTGCAACCCTGTTCAGAATAGCTGACAGGTTGATAAAATATTTGTCTAAAACTTCAGCTTATAAATTTGAAGACAACTGTGATTTAGAGAAGGGAATTTGTACGCAGGCTCCATAATTCCATATCACGGAATAGATGTGAATGCAGATTTATTCATAAACAAGAGAAATTTTGAGAGACTTATTAGTCTTGGCTGATAAGAGTACATGAGGGTGAAAACGGGCAATAATGCTGAAAAAAGGAAAGAAAAAGGAAAAAAAAAATCTATCCAAGACAAAGCTTCTTTTAATCTATAAAGCTATCCATTCAAGAAAGCTTTTTAATTGTTGAAAGAGGGCTGTTCCAAGGCCAAATTCTAATTTACACATACGTATTGTAGGAGTTTGATATAGTAAATGTCCTTATTGAAGAATAAAGCAATTAGCACAGTAACTTGCTGTCATCTGGCACGTAAAGGCATTCCAAGAAAAAG
This sequence comes from Oxyruncus cristatus, assembly GCA_013399855.1. Classification (NCBI taxonomy): domain Eukaryota; kingdom Metazoa; phylum Chordata; class Aves; order Passeriformes; family Cotingidae; genus Oxyruncus; species Oxyruncus cristatus. The sequence continues at coordinate 18,459 of VXAY01002658.1, forward strand.
TTAAGTGTTGAGGAAAGGAGAGAAATTCAGGACAGCATGTGGGAGAGGAATATGGAGGCTCCTTTTTATGCCACTCAGGAGAAAAGGAGGGGAGAGAAAACCCACTGCAGACTTAATCTGTTCCCTTACCTCATCACAAATTGACCCAAGTTTCTTCCCTTCTTTTAAAGGAAGGGGGAAAAAATGCAACCTTCGTAAGTTCTTACTTGAGGCTAAAATCCTGAAACCATGCTACCATAAGCAATAGCTGGATGTTTTACATCCTCATAAGCCTCACAAGGCTTATTCTGCCTTGTGAATGTGCCTGTGAACACACGTGCTTCATGAGCTTTGTCTGATACCCCAGTCTTCTGCATTAGTGCTACCCACTCCCATACACGGGAGATCATTCCATAAAAATGGTTACCCTTTTTTCCCCACAATACATCCACACAAATCTCTTGGCTATGCTTTAATGTTCTACAAGTATACCTGATACAACACTTGGGATCTTTAAACAGACACACAGCGCTTTCTTCTGTCTACAGACACCCCTCCATACCACCCCCTTTTCCTCTCCTCTAACATGCTCTTAGGTTTGCACACCAGAACACTTTTTTACTTGCCATTTCAACCACTTTAGGTATGGATGCAGGTGTGTGTATGTGTACCAGCAATAATGCCTATTTTCCTCCAATTCTCTTGACTGAAGGAAAGGAGGGTTTGCTTGGGTTTTCAAACAAGTTGTTTTGGTTTAATGATCATCACAACAAGTTTCAATCCGGAGCAGAAATTTCTGAAAATTCGAAAGTAATGGAAATGGAATATTATTGTTCAAATAACTACTTTAGCAATAACGTAATTTGATTTTCTACTGTTTGAGTAATAAAATAAAGCCAGAAAGGTGTTAAATTCTCCCAACCCTCCTATTGCAGATGGAGGTGTAGTTAATTTTGAGTGTTTTGCCCAATCTAAGTTGCTGGCTCTTTGTGATTTTGTAAGTGAAAATAAAAAGGGTTTTGTCAGATTTTTGGTGAAAGTACTTCTTTCTGTTAGTGTTATGTCATTAGTGACATGAGGGTCTTGCTGAGTCCAGAATCCCTTTCCTTTTTTTCTTAACCATATATTTTTAAAACATTAACAGGTTTATGCCCTAAATTTAATTGGCATATAGCACTTTTCCACTTTCCTCTTTAGTATTTTCCCCAGAATTAGATCTTCCAAGCCTGTGAGCAGTTGTAGATTCTTCTCTGGTTTATCAGCTCTTTGATGTTTAGCTGCAGTTACACACCTAGAGTTTCAGGAGCTCACTGCAGAGCCATCAGCAGTTATCTGGTCTGTTCTGGTCTTGGTGGTGTTGTTGATGTTTTGCTTCTATGTCACATTGTGAACTCATATCTGACACTGAGGAAGTGATGCAACCACAAGAACGAGGAGAACACTTCCAGTGCACCCAGGCAAATGTGAGAGCAGACTGCGGTTGTTAGCACTGCACATCACCCTTTTACACAACACTACTCGAAAAGTGGGTTTGTACATGTGCAGAGGCTTTGGGGTGCTGTTTTCACAGCTCCTCCCCAGAGCTAAGGAGGTGAAGTGCAAGGGTGTCTAGTGCTGTAGTCACCAGACCCCAACCAGGCATTCAAGATTCATCCCCATGTGGTTTATATGGCTGCTCACGCCAGGTCTGTGCCTAGTGAGCCCAGTCCATTCCCAGGTGGGTTTCATCTTCTAATCCAGTGAGAAATGATCACAGAATCATCATAGAATCACAGAATCATAGAATGGCCTGGGTTGGAAGGGGCCTTAAAAATCATCTAGTTCTAATCACCATGCCACTAGACCAGATTGCTCAGAGCTCCATCCAACCTGGCCTTGAAGACTTCCACTCATGGTGGAAGAAGTGAGCTTATGAATGTCATCAGAGAGGGGCAAGTGAAGCCTCTGTTGGAGGAAGTGAGAAAACTAGAAAATGAGAACAGGTGCCAACTCACTGTGTTTGTACTTCCACTACCAAGACCCCATGCTGCTTTGGGTGTCTGTCAGGAGCTGGCCAGTGTTGCTTAAGTCCACTCAGCGATGAGAAGTAGCAAGACCAACAGTCAGAAAGCAAGGGCTGCCTGTTTCCAGACAGCTGTATTCATCCTGGCTCTGAAGGAGGTGCCAGAGCTGCTCCCTCTATGCCCACTGGCTTCCACATGCTCCTGAGGATACAGCAGATGCTGGTTGGATGAGGAGATAATCAAATATAGGAAAAAAAACACACCAGAAGGTGTGTTTGCCTGGGGAGACCCTTTGCAATTAAAACTAGGTAAAGCAAGCAAAAAGCATAGCAAACAAAAGTTTCCTCAGCCCAGGGGGGTCGATGTCATTCCTGCATCCAGGGAGGGAGCAGCACTGCCCCACAGGCAGCCAGTGCTTCCTCTGACCTCTCAGTCACTTTTGCTTTGCCGTACCTCTCCATTCATTTGAGGAAGAAGGAAAGCTGGAGTTCACTCACTGTTTAACAAAGCCATTTTATGCCATGCAATGCACTAAGTACATGCTCTGCAGGTACACTTTATTCTTTCAGTAGCACTTGGCTGTTTTGGGGTAATTACTCGTCTCCCTTTCACTCATGCCCACTTTTTTGAAGACACTATAACTTTTTTCCAGTTTGAAGAAGATTGAAAGCTAGCTGGTGGGCCACGGGTTTGAAAATTAGCCCTGTTAACATTGTTTTTGTCAGTCATAGACTGAACATTTGTTTGACTTGATATGGATAAGTAGGTTTTAGTTATTAATACCAAGAAAAAGCAAGTTTTCATTGTTAAAAAATCATTGCTGGATTTTTTTTTTTTTTTAAGTTAAAACCAAAAGTGAGAAATCTGTTTTCAGAGCTGTTAAGACAGTCACAGTGAGGCTTTGAGGAGGAACAGGTACAAGTGGGCTTTAGAAGAAAAAATACACATTTAATCACTGTAAAAATATAAACAAACTCTGCCAAAAATCAAAGTACTGGGGGAAAGCAAGCAGACTATCAAGCTGCATAACCTTGTCCACTGCCATCTTCATACCTGATGTACAGATTCAAATCAGTACTGAAAATATTGGTTACATACCAACATTTTTTAAAACTAACTTGTTTGCTTTTTAGTTTTTGTTTTTGTTTTCTCTCTTTTTTGTCTTGTATATTTACCACAACTGCTGCAGGGCTGAACTTGCTCCATAGGTGCAGCTGAGGATGCAGAGGGATGACTATATGTTGGCCTGCTCTAGATCCTGGGGGTCCTGGAAATGGGCAGATGTCTGATCAGTGCACAGCCTCACCTGGGCCACCCTCAGGGGCTGGGTGACAATTGCAGCCCCTGCCACAGTGTTCCCCAGTAGCCCAGGTGGGAAAGGCTCTGGGGATTTACCATTTTCTCTGTCTGCCTGCTCTCCTTCATCTCTGGTACTGTTTTGGACAAAGGCACCCAGCACCAGGGCAGGTGGGGAAACCTTCTGGGTCTTCCTGTGTGACACAGCTCACATCCACCAAGGCAGCTCTTAGTGGAGAGGTTGGACTGTGGCCCAGAGCCAGGACAGAATGCTCAATTCTAGTATTTCTTGTAGATTTATATGGTGGTTTTTCATTGTTAGACTGCATTTTCTTTCTAACAAAAATGATTTTCATCCTTTTTTTTCTACTAGTGGATCTTATTTTGTCTCTAGTCATCGTAGAATGTTAGAAGTACCACGATGTATAAGCTTCTTGTGTATCAGTCCCTACTAGCAGCCAGCTTGACGCGGAGTCACATGCTTTTTCAAAGCGCAAAAGTCAAAATGACCAATTTTAGCAAAAGGCTGAAAAAACATTCTGCACATCTCTAGAAAATATTCCTTGCCCCAGCCAAATGAACAAACATTTCGCAACACTGAGCAATAGTGTTGCACTTTCAAGATATTCTCTGCCAAGGATTTTGTTCTCCTGATGGTACTTAGACCTTCTGCTGATGGGACAAAGACCCCTGGGAACTGGCCACAGCCAGAGTTTTCCCACTCCACTGAGAACAGGGGGTACCAATAATGTCAGGGCAAGTAATGAACAAAGAGACTCCGTTGACGTGAGCTTTAAAGAAATACAGAATTTGCCTCTGTTCCTTTATTTTAAAACCATTAGATGCTTGCACATTGGTGTTTCTTTCTTTGAGACCTTACTCAGCCTTGGTCAGGGAGAGTGATTGCACGCACTCTCTCCCTGCCACCTGCCACCCCTCCCTAGGGTGGGAGCCAGGAAGCAAAATCTAACTTGTCTGCCTCACTGGAGAAGCACTGGCTCCCATCCTCCTGGACAGAACTCATGTGGAGCGTGTTTATTTGTTGACATGCTCCACAAAAATTGACACTCTCAGACAGCATCCTTTGTGTTCAGACTGACTTTTTTGGGAATGGTGAGATGAGCTGCAAGGAAGTGACCTGGTAGGTACTCTGTTTTAACTGTAGTGCCAAGAGAAAAAGCATGGTGGAAAGCACTAAACCTACATTACCTGCCACCATCTCACTGTCAAACGTGAGTTTTCTTTAGAGATATGGGGGTTTCCCTGTAGGAACCTCAAGGAGAGAGATCAAGTAATTTAGGTCATTTGGCTTAAACTTGGGAGGTAATCTAGGCTCTGCCCTCAGCCCTACAGCAGACACCCTGTGGAGTCCCCTACTTCGGTAAAGGAAGTTCGAGTTACCAGTGCTGTGCTCTGCAGAGCTGCTTGTGAGGTTCTCAGATCAGACGACAATGAGCTCCACAGAAGAGCTTATAAATATATTAAATTTATGAACATTTACTGTACGCTGCACACTGAAATCTGCCAACACTAATCCAAAAGAATTACACATTTTAGGCCTGAACATAACATACTGTATGCAGTAACTCACATCAGAGCAACCCATATGCTACTGTTAATGTGCCAACTGACACATGTTAAGCCACAAACATAAGAAAGGATTGGATTTCAACTGCATTTTTTGTATTTCAGTTATTCCTCAGGTCCATTATTTTTATTCACCATCATCTCCTCCCCTCTCTCTAGATAACCTGCTCTCCCTAATACATCTTCTACTACCCCTACCAGATTTCCTGATAGGTAGAGACTGCCCCAGAGACAAAGGGACTAACATAAGCACATAGGCTGAGAAGAACAGAAATAGCATCCCCCCTGCAATAATCTAGGTCACTTAATAGCCTACTTTCAGGGTTCTCAGTGAACCCTGTACCCACTCCTGCTAGGCAAAGAGAAACCCTGAGAAGAAGTGGGTGGATGAGTAGACAGCCAGCCATCCCAAGTGTCAGATCTGACTCCTCGGGAGAGATGCGTCGAGGATGCTCTGACAGAATGTGTCTGAGCTGGAGGCAAATGTTTCTGTATTACATTCATGACACAAGAGTTCTGCCACCTTGCAATATGTGCGTGCTGTTGCTGCTTGGTGGTAATAACTGGATTTTTCCAGGGAGCCGGTGAAAGCACCCCAATGCCACTACAATAATTAGGTCTCAAGAAGGTTTCTTGAGCTGGAATAATCCTCCAGAAATCATTAAGTTTTAGATAAAGCAAGTCAGGAGCAACTGAAGGAGACTTGGAGCATAAATGTACCCCATGTAGTAGGAAAAAATCTGCTTCTCACCTTTCAGCTTTGTCAAGGTGTAACACCAGCAATTGGAACATGCGACAGAGGACCAAACAGCCACCAGCTTCACTTCTCCTCCCCAATGAGCCAAACTCTTAGATTTGCACGGGGTTAGTAGCAAAAACTGTGTGAAGGATGTTATTTCATTATGTAAGCAGGAAGGTCTAAAAAAGGAAAATTGAAGAGAAGACAAGAGCACATGTCATCATGCAGATTTAAACCACAAACTTTCAGTTACCTTATCAGATAAATACTACTTAGGGAAGTAACTAATGTATTTTATGTAGGCCAGCTACTGAAAAGAACCTGACAGTGATAGATTCCTCGAGTATTTGGCAATGCATCAGTAACTTACTGGAGAACCAGGCTCCTGAGTCTTTTCTTGATTAAAGGAAAGCAGCTGCTGGAGTCCCAGAGCTTGAAAAAATGGCTAAATGTGACATGTGAGAAGCCAGAATTTGTCTCCCACCTCTGTTAATACTGACCTGGTGTAAATTGTGAAATGAAGGAAAGAATAGCTGTCTTGTGTTTAAGGTAGGAGGTGAGACCGCACAATAAAAATGTCCTCTGGTACATTGGGAGAGAGAGAGACTGTGATGCACATACCCCCAGCCTTTACATCAACATGTTCCTACGGATTACTTGGATCCTCTCTCTTTCTCTGTCCTTTCGGCCTGTGTGGGCAATGCAGTGTAACTCACAGCAGCATGTGCTGCAAAAGCTAATAATACCCTGGAGATGATGGAAATAGCATCCTTGAGGTAAGAGCTTGCACTTTAATTTCAGCACAGAGAAATCTTATGGGATTCCCTTATTCAGAGTTATATACCTCACTCTTTTCTAGAAACTTCAAAGTCTTTTATGTTAAAGAACCCTTTCATCATGTCCTTAGACTGGCTTAATTAAATTTAGGAGACTACTACGCTTTCACAAAATAAGCAGAAAAGTGCCTATCATTTAAGCATGCTACTATATTTTATTTTATTTTTAATATTATTCCAACTTCTTCTATTTCAAACATGCATACAAGATTTGCATGTGAATGATTGTAGAGACTAAATGCAAAGAGATTAGGCATGTTGGTAGCCCTGCTCATGAAATTCTGCAGGATTCAGGCATTTAAGACAGTTCTAAATATAAGACAGAGGGCTATCCATTAATACTAACTTCAATTTAATAAAAAAGTCTCCCCAAACTGTCTTTCTAATCAGTAAAGAGGGAGGTACTCCCTGAGGTCTCTTCATTAGACCTGCACTCCAGAGTCCTGCCCAACTCATGGTCCAGGACAGGACCTCCCCTCTCACCACTGCCATAAGAGAAATGAAGCAGAGAACAGCTGCAGAGCAACGTATCTGATGGAAGTGTTTGGAATGGGCCAGCATGAGTCCTCTCCATAGTGTGTGCAAAACAATGCCTGTTTTTTATGCCTAAAGCATATATCCAAGGAAGCGAGACAAAAGTCACTGTGTGCAGTAAATGTTTGAAGTTCAGCAGTGCAAGTTCAGTGGTTGACAGAGGGTATGATGGACACGAGAACAGCCATGCTGTGTCAGATCAAGTGTGCATCTTGACAAATATTCTGTGTTGAGCAGTGACAAAAATACTTTGTGGGAAGACTATAAAAGCAAGAGAAGCATATAGTGAAACATCCCCACGTAACAGTCCCTAGCCTCCAGCAATTTGTAGCTCAGTGACGTTCTGAGCCAGAGGTGGTATCTTGGAGCCCTCAGTGCATTTTATTTTCTTATATGATTTTGTCCAGTTGCTTCTTAAGCCTACATAAACTTTCAGCTTCCTGTGGCAGACCATCTCTAGATAAACCACATGCTATGTGTCAAGGCAGTGAATGTTTTTTCATGTATTTTGTACCTGCCATGGGCTAAACCATGACACCATCTAACAGATGGTTAGATGTTTCTTGTTTCAGAAGGGACAATGAAGCATCCATCCCTATTCAGCCTTTTTAAACCATTAATTTTTTTGGCTTTTACCATCTCTCCTTCTTTTTCAGAGTTCTGTTCTACTTTGTTATTCCTGATGTGATATGCATGAATCTATAAGTTAGATAAAAGTTAAATTGTTTTGTTCATGAAGAGCTAGAGGGGATAGATTAACAGAAATACTTAAGTGCAAGTAAACAAGGAACAAGGAAAACTGTTAGGCTTTGGTACATGTGGTACTTCCAGCCTGTGGATTGCCCACAGTAAGGCGTAACTTCTGCCTCAGTCCCTCAGGTAATTCTCTTGGGCTGCCAACATCCCTCCAGTGTTTACCCTAAAAAGCAAACCTTCATAACTTTTCCACTTATGCTATTTTCCCATCAATGCTGTAGAAAGCCCAGTGAGAAGAGATATCATTCATTCTCTAGTAGCTGTGACAGGAAACTCTTTCATCCACTAAACCATGGCCCCTTCCTGGCTTCTTCTGGAATGGATGTAAGCTGGAAAATTTATTGCAGTTTACCCTGCCCCTCCCAAAGACTTCAACTGATCAATGAAGGACTGTTGATCTCACAGAAAATGGTGATTAAAACGGTGAGTGTGAGTATAATGCCTTTAGGTTCACACACATGCACTGGTCTAGTGGTACTGCTTCCACCTGCAAGGAAGGCTGGGGCTGACAGGCATACTGGAACACTGCTGGCATGTCCACGTGCTTGGTTAGTATTCTGCGTGAAGGTGTAGCTGGTTGGGAGGCAAGATATTTATGACAGAATCACAGAGTCATTGAGATTGGAGAAAGACTCTTGAGATCACTGAGTTCAAACATTAACGCAACACCGCCAACTCCACCACTAAACCATGTCCCTAAGTGTCACAACTAAACACATCTTTTAAATACCTTCAGGGATGGAGACTCAACCACTTCCCTGGGCAGCCTCTTCCAATACTTGACAACCCTGGATGACTTCTCCTGAAATTGAATTTGGCCTGACAGTATCCCATTGTGTACATGAATGTCATCATGACATCTTGGACCTTATCCTATTGTACTGATTTTTCAAATTGCACTTAAGTTAATAAAGAGACCAGCGTAATGACTTCGTTTAAAGCTCAATGCTGCCTTGTCACACTTGGGGGCATTACAGATGGAGTGATGAAGTACTAGTGTTTCCTTAAAAATAGATTATATTCCTAGTGACCTTTCACCACCATGTGTTATCTGAAACTAAAGTTGAATAAGCAAGTCAACGGTTTAATTTCCATGGTGTGAAGCAATAGAACTGGGATGTTTGCTCTTGTCCTTCCCCCATTCAAATACGAATGAAATCTTTGCAAATCACTGCTTTCATTTAGCTATACCCAGTTGATACTTGTTGCCAAATGGAATGTGGATGTGCTTCAGAGAAGATCACTCTGGACTAATGAAATGGCAATTAGTTTATGCAACTTATTAGCATTAGTATTTATTTTGCTTTACAATATTACCTAAAAGCATCTCTGAGATATTTAAACTGCGGCATTATCTGCTCAATGTTATCTTTTAAATAAATAGTCCTACTAAATGTAAAAAGCTGGCATTTGTACTGCATGCACCTATGTTATCATCGTCGCAAAGCAGATGCAGAATGTAAGGCGACTTGAACAATCAGCACTGTAATTTGCACAGTAACATTGTTTTAGATCTAATTAGTGCTTATGCAGATCCCTTACAAAAATGTGAAAACCGCACCAGGATGTAATTGTTAATGAATTTAGTGCAAAGCACATCTGCATAAATTCCATTTCAGCAAGAAAAAACCCCCAACCTCTAAGTTCAACTGCTATTTGCTCAAGAGCCAAAACACTGTGAATTGTGCCCACTATGTTTTAGCCTTGCTCTGCTGGCTTTGATATTTCAAATAAATACTACGAAGTTAAAGCCTCCAGCTGCAGACCAACCCATCTGTAGATGTTTGTTATATTTGGCAGTATTCAAAGATGATTTGCCTTCCTGCTGAAAAATAAAATAAAAAAAGAGGTTCTCTCAGCAAAAAACCAAAATTGAAATACTTATCAGCCAAAAACTAAAGTTAAAAATATTCTGTGTGGGTCAAGTGACAGAACTTTTGGAACAGCAGGCATGCACGTATACCATGCCTATAATTTGAACTCTGTACCTTGCTCTATGTGTATGCATAAGTCCATCTACTGTAACTTCTTTTTGAACTGCAGAACATATCCAGGGCTACTGAGGAGTGCAACTACTGGATGCATGTCACTGATCTTATACTTCATTCAACAGCTACCTTAGAAATGGGTCATCCGCCCTTCAAGAATAGCATCAAGACTTATCCCACACACCTTTGTTTATTCAGAGATGTTTACTCAGGTTTAGGCAGGGTTCTGGAGTTGGTCTTCCAACAAAGAACTGGGCTCAGCACTTTTTTGTACCAGCATCAGAAATCTCACTCCAAAATTTGAAGTTTGTTGTGAGTGACTTTCAAGATGAGAATATTTATTTCCTGGGTCTTCACTTTGTGTGTGGCCTTTATATGCAAATGTAACTCAAGGTGGGCCTTGCAGCTACCAAGCCTTCAGTAAAATCGTTTATAGGCTTCTTTAAGGAAGTCTTGGATACATAGTTTTCATTCCCAAATAGAGTGAAGATGGTTTTTATAAGACCATAGCTGTTCTGAAAGGCATTAGCCCATAACAGGGTTAGGGGAACATCAGAGCAAGAGTCATGAACACCCAGAACAGCAACCCTGCCTGTCTTCCTTTCCTGGTCTACCTCAAAATATCTTCTCACAAGCTTGGGTCACTCAGAACAAGTGAGTGAGCCAAAATCAGAAGTTACGGAGTGTGATATTGGAGAGGTCTGACACAACAGCACGTTGAAACCTATAGACACAATAGACATATACTTGAAATAGTTTGTCAGGCTGGTTTTTGGTTTGGTTTTTGTTTTTGTTTTAAATTATGCCATTTTTTTCCCCCAGACTGGGCATTCACAGTTTGTCTGGGACCCTTTCCCCTTTGTTATCATTATCTAAAACTTTTTTCGTATCTGTACTCTTTTAAAAACCGTAATTTTATTTTTGCAATTATAATGTCTGCCTGGGCTTTTTGTCTAAGAAATTATAATGAATTCATGAAAGAGTTGGCAGAGCAATTCATAGAGCTGTCTCTTACTTCAGACCCTGTTAGAGACTTCCTATGGGTGATTAAATCAGGCAACCAATTTAACCTTCCACGCTTTTGTTCTCCATGTCTGAATAGGAGAAGTGATAGCACTAGTTTACCTCACTGAGGCATTCATGGTGAATGACTACGTTAAAAGATCCTGAGAAATTCAGATGTCATCTGAGGCACCTACTCAAAAGTCTTAATGAAATCTAGATTCTTGGAATGAAATGGATAAGTTAATAGATTATCCTAGTTTAAAACCTTCATGAGACTGATATCCACAAATTTGTTAAAAGAAGATTAGTAAGATATATCCTGGCCAGCAGGCTTCAGGTTTCCTTTGGCCAGCAAAAGCATATGCTGAATGCACAAGGCCCACAGGACTTTAAAGGTCAGATGATACCATATCAGTGACAACTGCTGTGTCAGCCCTACACAGACTGAACCAGCACTCCCAACCTGCTAGCAGTGGGTGTTCGTGCTCCAATCTTGACAGCCCAAGGGAGTAGCAGGCAACTGTAGTAGATCCATAAGTGATGGAGCTACAGGGGTAAACTTGGCAGACAGTGAGACCACAACAGCACAGTGGCTTGGTTGTATTTCTTCATAAAGGTATGCACCATTTCATAAAGAAAATCCCCTGCTATGCTGAGCTCTGCACAAAGGACTCAGAGGAAGATCTCCTGGTGTATGTTTTTCAGCTTGAATCAATGAACAACCAATTTAAACCATGCTTTTTATCTCCCCCTCTTCTTCCTTATCCTCCAGTAGAACCCAATGTTTCTGAGACCAAAATATCCCTTTCTATCAAAAAGTTACTACTGAGGTTTTTAAAATTACAATTTAGGTAGCACTGAGGGTTTTTTGGACATGATATTCACAAACGAGCAGGACTTAGGGGACTGAGGAAAAGAGAAAGACTAGTAGACAGTAGGGCAGTAGACCATGATGTCAGAAGCGGAGATGAGGGCATCGATCAAAGGAGCAGAGGGAGGTGAGAGGGAAGTATGGAGGAGAGAGAGAAGTAGGTGTCATTAAAAGGAAAGGAGACAAAGCACAGAGGAGATGCATGTGAACTGCACAGCAAGCTTTCCAAGAGCCTTAAATCTCAGTAGTTTTCTTAGTTTTCTGTTTTGTGAGGAAAGCTAAGCACTGCACAAAGATAAGGGGACAGAAATAGGTTGAATGCAACTGCTTTGCACCCACTTATGGTGGCATGGAGTTTTGGCTGGTATACTCGGGGCAATAGGAAACAGTTTCCATTCAGAAGGGGGAAAGAGGTTGTAGGCTTCATCTGTTGCTGGAGAATATTATGTGCATCTGCTTCTTTTGAGAACTAGTATTCCAAGCAGTTGCTCATGGAACTTGAGCAGCCAAGCGAATTGTGGCTTGATGCAGGCCTGGACCTAAGAGAGGCAAAATGTGAATACTGAGGGATCCCAGGAGAGGGAAAGTCTCTCCTCCATCAGCACATTGGCCGAAACCTGGTCTACGGGCAGGACAAGCGTACATTTTCTTCCTTACTTTGAGAGCCCTTTTCATGTAAATTGTGCAGAATAGAAAAGTCAGCTGTTCCCTTTTCCCACAGGTTAGCATGGATAATAAAGGCATTTCAGTCTTTGCTTTCGGATATTTTTCTAAACTATTTTGATCCATGAAACATTTGTACTAACAAAGAAATTCCACTGCCTCCTTGTCTCCATCCCTCCCTCCCACCCCCAGCCCAATAACTTGCTCTGTCTTGTAACTCTGACTTGATTTTTGGCATATATTTGCATACATTAGAAATGGAGAGAGGATTAAAGTTTAAGAGGAAATTGTGGCTAGTGTGAAAGGGGAACAAAAGGACATCTGTGAAGTAGCCCACAACTGGCAAAGAAAGCTATTCCACCTCCAGCACCAGCTGCAGGGGAAGTGGTGCCCACTGCCCCAACAAGACTTTCTTTGTTTCGCTGCAAAAACTGGGAGTGGCGGCTTATAAAGTGACACAATTTGAGGTGAGTAGCTTCCTTTTTTCCTTCTCTATTCTGAGATTGTATGGCAACAGATGTTTTCTAAGCAATTAATTTCTCCCAAGGTTACCCCAAAAAATCTTCCAAATCCAGAGGTAGTACAAATCCATGTCTCTGAGACTCTACACTCACAGACAGGCATGCAGGAGTTGCTGCTGCAAATTTCTCCAGGGCCCACCAGCCCTCCTAAACCTGACATTTTGTCCCAAGGCAGAGGAGGACATTTTCCAGCACTGCTTGGTCCCTCATCAGCAGAAGGAGCTGGGGACTGCATAGAGGATGTGGGAGATGGGGGAAGGTGATATGGGACAGGAAGCAAGCTGGAGCTGAAGGGGAAGCTTGAGAGTAAAAGAGGAGGAGGACAAAAAGACAAAAACTGGAAGAATAAGTGTTGCATGCAAAGCTGGCTGTGAGATAAGAAGGAATTGAGCCTGTTCAGAGGAGGAATGTCAGAGAGGAAAGAGATGGCGAAACAGGAATGTGAACCTTATCCCATCCAGGTGTGAGAGACACTTTTTAATTCTGAAATGGTGGAAACTCTCTGGCTGCATTAAAAATGTCTTCCGAACAGTGAAAACAATGCTCCAAAGCCTTGTTTACCTTCTGCTTACAGATCCCCTGGAAGGTATAATATGTGCTCATCCTCTTCCAGGGGACACTAAATAGAAGCAGTGTCTGGAGGCGGGCCTAACATTTAGATTAAGGCCTAAACCTAACTTTCTTTTTCTCAAGAGTTCAAAGTGCTGCAGCCAGTCCTCCATCAATATTCCCTGAAAATATGGGTTTGTGCCATAAATCTGTAAGACATGAGATTTAAATCTTACATGTTTCCTTCCTGAGTGTAAGAACTTGGACTGCTTGGCTCCATTCCTCCGTCTGCCTTGGCCACTTTGCTGTTCCGTTCTCCCCTGGCTAAATTCTTGCTTGGAGACCACTGGAGGTCAAAATCAGTCGTGGGGGTTTTCCCCACGTGAAATTAATGGCTACCTGATGGTGACAACATCCCCACATGTGCTGCAGGCTGCCCAGTGCATGCAGCTTGTATGCTGTGATGAGTATCTTCCAGACAGACTTATTCATACTACTTTTATTAGGCTGGCAGGGTCCTCCCTTCCTTTCACCACAATTAAGCTTTAATTAAAAAATGAAAATGGCTCAAACTGTCAGCTTTAAACGACTTTCATGGAAAAATCAATCAGCCAAACCCCAAAAAAACCCTGCATGGGCTTTCATTTGAACATGTGCAACTAAAAGTCTCTGGAAACTCTAATGTGTCGATTTGATTTCCCAGTAAATCACTTGGTAATTGCCAGGCTCCCCCCTTTCCTTTTGTGCACTTGGAAGAGGAGAGGAGGAGTTCTATGCTTACAGCATGCCCAGGAATGGCAGAGCTGAGCTTTCTCAAGGTTGGTTGTGGGTTTTTTTTTGTTTGTTTGTTTGGTTGGGGTTTTTTTGTTACTTAGTTTTTCAATTTGTTCCATTTAAATAGGGTGGGATTTCTTCATAAAGATGAGAATTATAGTTGGAAGTACTGACTAATAAAAGTACCAACTGTTCAGCTCAAGGTCATGTAGTTTTTAGGTCACATACAACAAGGACACATGAGGAAGGTTTTAAAAAAAATATTACTTTCACATGTGATGTTGAACGAAAATTATTTTTATTCTTCAAATTATAACTTGATTTTTTCTGTTGTTGACAACCCATTTAAGCTGATATGTTTCCAGTTGGGGAAGTCCCAATTCCCAGTCTCTGAGGGGAAAATTAAGTGCGAGTGCTACTGCAAAGTTAATACTTCTACTTATCAGTGCCCTCATAAGCTGCTATGTGGAATCTTCTGATGAAAACTGACAAAAAAGGTGGATATAAAAAACTCTTGTATTCACCCGTACTGGTAAAACATATCTGATAAGATAAAAAAAGTTCATTGTTAGTAGTCAAGCCTGAAAAATAGCCTAGAATATCAAAGAAGAGATCATCTTTTTCCCTAGCTCTCCTTAGCTGAAATAAGCTGGCTTTTTATTTCGGCATCTCCTGGCTCCCATTTCGTTGTGTATACCACCAGTCAGGTAGAACAAGTCTCCTTGCTTCTCCGTGTATTGGTTCATGGTCACTGCAGAATGGGCTGAGTGTTTTCACAGTCAGAATTAGGAATCTCGTGGAGTTTGAGGGTTGTTGGTGGTATGCCTGGTGCACGAAAGGGAAAACAACCTAGGTGCATGAAAGCTCTCACTCTTCAGAACTTGCTTCTGAAAAAGGCAAGAACAGGCAAAAAATATGTTCATTGCTGAAATGGTAGCATGACTAGGTCTGCAAAAGGAATAGAACTCAAGTATAAGAGGGTACCATTTTCAAGGCAAAACTGTTCTGAAAGATGTTGCAGAGAGTAGTCAAATAGTGCTGGACCGAGGGACCCATTCTGAAGTACAGAATGTAGAGACGGACAGTGACTTAGAGTGAGAGGAAGTTTGTCTCAGATTGACTGGACCTGACTCAGAGAAGAACCAAGTGACTTAGAGTAGAGTAGA
Organism: Oxyruncus cristatus; assembly: GCA_013399855.1. NCBI lineage: Eukaryota > Metazoa > Chordata > Aves > Passeriformes > Cotingidae > Oxyruncus > Oxyruncus cristatus. Next base: position 33,726 of record VXAY01002658.1, read on the forward strand.
ATAGAATAGAATAGGATAGAATACTTGAGTTTGAAAGGGCATATAACAATCATCTAGTCCAACTGTCTGATTCATTCAGTGCAAGTGGACTAGTTGTTGATCTATTTTTCATGCATTTGTTTTTTTGTAACACACTTATGTAACTGTTGGACATTAGCACATATTCTTCATCATGGTGCACAAAGGTTTTGCTTTATGCTTACTGTCAGATTGAAAAATGAGATAATAATCAAAATGAAAGTATACATTTCAAAGTATTAAAAATATTGTAAGTTTTCCTCCATTTTCGCAAGAGTGAGCTCTACAGTAAATGCATTTCCAAGCGACTGTTCAGTGTTCCAGCACTATTCTGTGACCTTTTTTGAAAGTACACAATCTAGTGCTGATTCAGGACAACGTTTCATGCCATGTCAGCCCATCATTGGCAGGAGAAAGAAAAGAAAGGATCCAACCCAGATGTTTCTCAGAGTGTTCTGATAAACTCAAGATTTTAATGGCATTTGCTACAATAGAAAAATAATTAAAAGAGGGGGAGAAAAAGGCGAATGGGAATGCTGGGCAGTCATGCAGAGGTGATCACTAAATGTCCTTTATGTACCCAATTTGTTCTTGATACTTAAGGACACTGTGGTGCTTGTACATGAACTGGAGGCACTTGTCGCTCGAAAGGCTGCCAGGATTAAATCAGTAAGAAATTGTTTATTCAGCCTGTTCAAACAAAAAATGAATTGTTTTGATGAATGAGATTTTTTTTAATGAATTAGCACATGTCATGCCAGTAGTTTTTAAATGTAAAGCACTGAGAAGGATTTTTTTTCCGTTTCATTCTGACATAACTGCCCTAAAATAACTGAAGTACCAGGGCTCCAGCAGCAGCACATTGCATTATGTACTGCAAAGGACATAGTTGCAACTGTAGGTAGACAAACACCACTTAAAAAACCCCAAACAATCAAAAAAGCACCTTCGTACATTGTATATATCCTGTAGTAGCTTTGATAAAATCATCCTCATTTTCTGCAACAAGAAACCTCTGTGTTTCAGTTAAATGTACTTTCAGTGAAAATGAACATTTCTAAGTCCCTCTAGTAGGCTTGTTACCCTGGGGCAAAACTCTTCAGAGTGTTTTGAGAGAGGTCTTAATAATGGTGATAAGTTGCATTACTGAACTAAGCTCTAATCTTCCCTACTGTTTTCAGCAGGGAATTAACCTTCCCCTTGTGGAAATCTGTGTGACTCAGCCAAAGCTGAGCTTACCAAAGTGGGATGACCACAGCCCCACATTTACCTTGCAGAAGGTAAGAACTATAGTCAGTCCTTGCTGGTTGCTTCCAACTTCTTTTCTTTGAGAGGGGTGGAAAATCTGGTACTCCTCCTTCTGCCCTGGAAGTATGTGAGCACAAATCGGTAGTGGAGGTGATTTCATCTGATATGACTAAATCTGCATCAAAACAATTTGGGTTAATCACAAGACCATGAGTGATGGCAAGAGTCTGAGAGGTAGTAAAAGTTTTAGGTGAACAAGTTTTGCAAAATTAAGGTCTGTGGCCTTACATTTGCTTGTAATCTGATTCTTCAAGATGCTATTGGATCTCAAAGTATCAGTCCACATATTACTCTGTGTTATAACCCTAGCTTGTGTGGAGCACAAACAAGCTGGGTAAAGCAACTGGCAGCTTGGGTTCAGTAGAAACCTGGGATCAGAGGGCAGTCTTGCAAGTAAGGATAGCAGGGTTTGGGCTGTAGAAGAGTGCAATAGGTTCATCCATGATGGGTAATTAAATTACATTTTTCATGTGAAAAACCCCCAATTAAACCCAACAGCTCAAAATCATACATAGGTTCACCTTGTAAATGTGAGTACTTTAATATTTCAGCTTCAATTATTATTATTAAGAGTGAGATGACTCATGATTATTACATCTGATACATTTCCTCTGTTGTTAGAACATCCACGGCATTGGCATAAACCAGTTTACACACTGCTCACATCCAGGAATATAGAAGGTTCACCTTGGAAGAAATGCGTGGCATCAGTCAAGATGAGGTCATGCCCATTGAAACTCCGACATTGTACCCCTTCTGGCTTGAAGGGCCATGGTGTCTGGATAAGTCCTCAGTTGTAATTAGCAAATTAAACTTGTTCCATACTCAAGGCAGGGAATCTGGCATGGAAAAGGTCCAAAAGCTTTTCCATCCCATTCCAAATTGGCCACTGTAGTAATTCAATTAAAGAGATAGGGATGTTATATTTGGAAACATTACTAAAAATAGGCTATCTTATTTGAGGGGCATCTCTTCCCCTGCTAAGTTTTTGGAGATACGTCCAGCTGCAAGAAATGGGAGTGAAGAAAGAATTCACTCATATTCTTGGAAAACAAGTAGCCAAAATCTAAATTATGGTTCAGAAACCACACTATCAAGCCCATTTTACTTTACAGGCTTTCTCAACTCCTTACTCTCAAAAATAAACATGAAAGAAATAACAAATATAAAAAAAAGAAATAACAAATAGAGAAATCTATACTGGTTGTCTCTCCTGCTGTGTTGATTGCTTTTTGTTGAAGCTATCATTTGATGAAGCAGAACGTTTACAACCTGCTTTGATCAAATGCCATGACATGCAGGAGTGCTTCCAGGGTACCCAACTTCCTCATCTGATTCCCTGAAGTAACATGCCCTTCTGTAACTGGTAGTTGCTCCTGGCAAGGCCTTCCTGCATTTTATTACTCGATAGACTTGTTAATTAGGACAGAAAACTGAAGCTCCACATTTTAGCCATATTTAGAAAATATTAGGAAACTTGGCATAATCTCCACACCTAGACAGATTTATCCCCCTTAGCATTGGGATTACATTTCTTTGGTTAATATTTTAAAACACTAATAACTAATGTTTACAGAGCTTTCACACGAGGAGTTGGATTTATGTTACAGTCTTCACGTGTTTACTGCACCCTATGCCTATTGATAGAGCAGTGGGTCAGTATTGGTGGTTTCACTTTAGTGGTGGTGGAATGAGCATGCAAAAGATTTAGGAAATGTAACCAAACTCATGGGGAAAACCAGTGACAAAGCTGGTACAGGAGCAATCCTCCAACTAGCAGCCCTAAAAGATGAACGGTATTCTTGTAAAGCTGCCTTCATGCTTTCTTGAAATGTTGAGGGCAAGAAAGCATTCTGACATAGACACGAATAAATGGTAATACTGACCTCCTGATGGGCTGGATTCTGGCGCCCTGAATCACTTGGAATAATAACATGGTCAGCGAATTGGTCTCAGTGGAGCTGTTCCTGGAGGGAGCACTAAGTAGAGTGAGAAAGGGGATCTGAAGGTCACTGTGTAGGCAGTATACTTTTGCCACCTAGATTAGGCAGGTTTAGCGAGTCTTATTTATTAGTCCCCACCCACTCCCAATCCCATCTCTCTGAGTATCTAACAGCATGGATCTTGCAAGGAATTAAGGCCGCTCCCTAGCACCTTGGTGACGACCATCTCCTTCCCTTGCCTTCAGCTGATGCTCTCTTTGGGTCCAACTTATGCTGCTTACCCCACTGTTTAAAAAGACAAGTATCTGTGCTCTTACCATGGGGACAGTTGGTCCGTCTCTACCAGAACTTCACAGCCTCTGGTGAAATATTTATGAGACTTATTTTCCTTTTGCAGAAAGTGCAGATGTTTGCCCTGCTACAGCCAAGCCCAGCATCGAGGCCCACTGGGAAAGGCCATACACTGCGACAGAGGAGACACAGGGAAGGTACATAGCAGCCCTCAGTGGGGATTTTCACTGACTACCCTTGAGCTCACAGTCATAGGGCAAGCCTGAAAAGGGGCAGTCAGGAGAAAGCTACAAGATCCTTTACAGAATAATGTCCATTTTTCTGTTTTACATCAAACAACAATTAACGTTCTTACCTTGATAGTGTTACACTGATAATGAATACTCCGTGTCATTCTTATTTTGAATGACATTGCTTTCTTAAACCTTCAGTAATACATGTACATGCACACTTACCCAAGTCTATTACAAAATTTTTTGCTATTCTGATATTCCTCACCATCTGAAAAGTGTTAGAGCCACCGATGACTGTATGAATGCATCAAAATTACGATGGGATTTCTACAGAGTTTGGAGCCTCCTTTGTAAGAGATGTGAAGAAGTAGCATTAGGGGCATGGCAGGAGTAATTAAAAAAAAAGATTTTTTCGAGGGTCAAGGGAGGGTTGAAGAACCATATAAATCTAGAGAAAGAAGAGGAACTACAGGAAATTTCAAGGACAAAGGAAATTAATTAAGCAAAGCAGAGGATGAGATGGGATTGGGAAAAGAGGAAGAAGAGGGCTGCACTGTAATTTAGTTTTTCTGCCCAAGAGGAGTACATCTTGTAATTCTCTCTATGAGCTGAACTGCTGGAGCTTCACCTAAAAAAGCAACCTATTCTCCCACCTCTCCCCTGTGTCAGAGAATCTGCCATTTAAACAGCCAAACTAAAATTTCTCCCCCTAACACTTCTGCTTGTGTTTGATCTTAAAAGCATACATTATTCCAAGGGCAATGCCTGGAGGAGTATTTAAAACCAGCAGCAGCTTCGGGCAGTCTCCAAGGAGGACATAAGGAAGCTCAGCATTCCCAACAAGGAGCTTCCTTGCTGCCTCGCTGCTGTCCATTTGTGGCCCTTTCTGGATTTCATGCTGTGTGAACTGGCTTTCAGCACATTTCGTTCCTTGTATAACCAATGTCAAATTAACTTTGCATAAACCAAGCTCATACAGACTGACTTATCTGCTCCTTTGGTCTCTTTTACTTCATCTGAGCCCTGAATTTCAGGTCTTCCTAATGACCTTGGTTAGGATGTTTGATATGATGACTGGCTGCATGCAGTGCTGAAGTGGTATCGAGCAACAGCTCTACTTTCACAGCTTTATCAAAGTGGAGTGACCAGCTACTAGGAACCACCTTATACCAGGGACGAGCCCCAGTTCAAGGTGAGAGGATTCAGCTCCTGTGAGCATTACCTCATTTCTTCCCATCTCTCCAACCACAGACAGAATACATAATAATATCTAAAATAAATAATACCTAAGTAGCAAAACTCCATGTAGACAGGGACACCCCTACAGACAGAAAAGGCTGGGGTGAAACAGAGAAGATGCCCACTTCTCCTCTCCTCCTTCATCAGCGTGTGTTGTAGACAGTGAGATTCCTCCAGTTTTGAACCAGTATATCTAAGAACCAAATCTGGTTCTGCACTTGGCAGAAGCACAGATACAGAAACGTGGTGCACAGCCAGATCTGCAAATAAAGATCTGCTAGATTAAAGGGCAGATATACAGTAGATGTTTTGCTTTCCTGATAGCCTGGAGAGAACCACCCAGACTTCTTACTTGTGTACATATACTTTCAAAAGGGCAAAAATGTTGCTTTCATAAATTAATTTCACACACTTTACAGAGATAAAAATAATCACTGTGACATTTTGTTTGTCTTCTTTTTTTCCTGTGTGCAAGCAGCCAACTCTCAATTACTTATAGCCCTAAATTTGTTCCGCTCAATTGTGAAAAGCCCCCGCAATATTCAACAGGAGAGGAAGAATTCTGATTTGTGGAAAGTCATCATGTTTGCAGAGAAAGCGAATTTCCTCCTCTCCCAATATGCTGTATATATCAGCCAAAACAAGACTCTTATACTGAATGCCAACTGGTATGAATTCCAACCATTTTATGTATTATATATTAATGTTATAAAAATATGAACCCCAATTTTTTATAACTAGAGAATTTGTTGTGGCAATATCTGACACCACTTCTGAACTGACGTAGATGTGACAGCCTGACAAATACTTGGCTGCCAGCATGATGGCATTGGTTATGGAAACAGAATTGCCTCAACAATTCACTGGGTTCTGTACTGGCTTTTCTTCAGTGAAAAACATACCAGACTTGCTGAGCTTTTATCTAGCTACTTATTACACCCAAAGCTCAACCAGGCCTAGAAGAGATTAAGGTTTGATTATGTTTCTTCTTTTATATTACAAGTAACAGAAACTGTGCAGACACTAGTTTGTTGAGGTTTTTTATTTAATTTTTTTTTGCTGATGCTTGGAGTGTGACTGATCTGAATAATTCAGTTGGATTCAGAGAAGACCTTTGCTTTATAATACAAAATATCATCGTCATTTCCCTCCATGAGGGGAGAGATGTCTCACAGGAGGTGTCCTTAGTGTCCTTTCAACGTGTGATGAAGGAAAGCATTACATAAACTCAGTGAGGGCTCAGGAAATCCTGCATGTGCACATGTGGAATATACACAGACTGCAATGAAAGTCTGGGATCAGCACACAGGTTTTTGTCAGGTTTGCTGAATAGAGAGCTAGGGTACACTACTGGATGTGATCACCTGTGGAAGCTGGAAAGAAAGCTCCCATTCTGTGAAAGCAGGCAGGGGTGATAGGAGAGTGCAAGTGTTATTTAATGCCAAGTGCCTCTGCAATGCAATCCTTGCCTTCTGGTGTCTACGAACTTAGAAACTTTGGTGATAAGGTATCTGAAGATATAAAATCACGATTATATATTTTTGCATGCAAATTCAGTTGCTCCCACTTCATGGTTCAAATCAAGACTGCTGCCAAGATGGTGGATGTAAGTGTATGTCCTGCACTGCAAGTTAAGGATGCACAACAGGCATGAGTGGGAGACACTTGCATGATGAGTGCAGCCTTGTCCTACCAGTCTCACGAATGATATCTCCAAGACTGGCACACATATTGACTAGTGGGTGGTTATGACAGAAGTAAATTAGTTGGTCTATTTACATAATTACCAAAAGATATAACAAAACTGAACCCTGTGATCTCTGCTCATAGTGCAAGATGATAGGAATAACTCAGCTGGATAGGAAAAGTTTGCAGGGCCTCAGGCTGCAGAGGCAAATTTTCCATGGGGCCATTGGAAGGGTCACAAGTGCCTTTTAAATTTCCCGGTTGGCAGCACCAGGAAGCCCTGACCACAGCAAGGCATGCCCAAGGCCGGGGCAATGCGGGCGGCCAGCTGCTGGCAGGGATTAAGGAGGATATGCCCCTGCCAGGTGTGGGTGTTTTGCTCTTTAACCAAACATTTTTATGTTCTGATCACCTCCCACGTAGGAGACAGCTGTTCCTTCTCCTTCTTATCCAAATGCTTGCTTCTCTTTAACCTCTGGTTTCTTAAGCTGCCAGCTTCTGGGTCATGGTCCTGTGAAGTAGATAGCTGTCTCCTTGATCAGTCAATCTCCTTGACTTCAAAGAGTAATCCTGCAAAAACTAGTGTAAATCACACTTTTTGTTAGCAAGCTGCTTTTTCTGTTTCCCCTATCACTTTTCCCCTTTCTCTTTCTGCTTCCTTTTTCTTTTCCTTTTCCTCTCTCTCTCTCCCTCCCTCTTCTCCTCCCTCTCCCTCTCCCTCAAAAAAGGGGTGATTTTCAGCTGTCTTCTTTCAGACTAGGAAAGGCTTCCCCCTGGACTCTCCTGTCAGATTCTAGATCCCCTCAGTGCACCACCTTTCCCTTCCAGGAAATCTACTCTTTTATGCTGGTTACAAAATCATCATAGCTACAGGAAATGAGCAGTCCCCTTTTCTAATAGTGACAGAGTGTGGAACTCATTTCCCTTTCCGAGGCATGCTTTTAGTGTGGAGATTAGTATTGTTAAAAGTAACAGTGCAACACACATTGCAGAAATATTTGTCTGGAATCAGGACCCACTTTTATCTAGAATTGCTTGAAAGTACGTGAACACCTGACAAAACACAAGTAAGAAGCAACTTGACTGCAGAGTGGCTACCAAAACACTGAAGATGAGTAGCCCCAAAGAGATGATTCTAATAATTCCCACATTGACTGAACATAAGCTGCTTTTAAGGAAGTATTGCAGATGAAAAAAAGAGAAGAATATAGAAACCTACTAGAAGGCAGTGAAGCCTTATGTGTAGCCCTTCAGCACTGAGGGTTTGTGACTGAAGAGCTGAATTAAACATAATTCAGTAATATCAGTGCCAGAAATCTCAATAAACTGTGCTTCATCAAAGATCCTGGTGTGCAGGGTACCAAAAGGTGAAAAAAAAGAATAACTCAGTGAGACAAAACAAGCATCATCATTTTTTGCCATGTTCTGCATCGCCATTAGGGTTCCTTTTCAGGTTCCAGGGAAGAGAGGCTGTGCAAACTCTGCCCAGGCTCATCAACTGAGATGAAATACAGAGCTGTGTCTGGTGTCTTAAAAGACTGAAAGACTGCTGGAGAAGGCTTTTCATTTCACAAGTTTGTAGTCTCAGGCTACAAGTGAAAAGGGACACCTAGAATGAAAGTGGAGGGTGGTCGCACAGGCTTAAGGTGACAAAGATGATCCAATGCTGAGATAAAAGGCAGGCTGTCTTTTCTGTAGTGATTACAGCTACTGTGAGACATAATTAGACCTCTGAAGAGCCTGGACATGCAGTTTTTCTGGGTGGATGGATAGATCCAATACTGAAATTTCATATTTGGATGGGAGAGGAAGGTCCAATCTAGTCTGGAAAAGATACTGTACACTTCCTGAGTGTGCAAAGCACAGTAAATCCCAAAGACAGAACCTGCAGAGACATTTGTCCTCTCTCAGCCACAGTCACATCAGAAAACCTGCAGTAGCCAAGAAAAAGCAGACAATATAATGACTCTCACCCAGCCCTATATATCATTACTTATTTTATCTTCCAAGGCAAATGTACAGGTATTGGGACCTAGTCCAGAAAAGCACTTAGGGCTGTATTCTGATAGCATGCAGAACAGTACTGTGCTCAGCAAACAGCACCAGTGAAGTATTTGAGGCAATTTATGGAGATAAATTTGCACAGTGTAAAGGCACCAACATTTGTTTCCTGAGCATTTGCGTAGTGTTCACTCCAGTGATGCAACTCACTTCTGGAGGTTATTCACATGTGCAGGTGCTCTGCTAATAGACCTAGATGATTAACCAGGATGAGAAAAGAGGAGGTAGAGCTGCCTGCCTGACTCCCACTTGAAGCCTGCAGAGAAAACATTCTGCAAGGGACCTCCAGAATCTGTGATTTTTCTGCAAAAGCACACTTGCCCTGTGGGCAAACAGAGTGAGTTTCAGGGCACAGGCTGTTAATTCCTGATTATTTAACTCTGCAAACTCTTCAGAGAGGAATCCAGAAGGACCTCTGGATGAAAGTGCAAATAATCTGTATTAATGTTGAACCAAAAAAAGGGATTCACCTTTCTCTTTTCAGGGCCCCAAGAAGATCCCCAGCATGCAGCTGAAACGCCTAAACAAATCCTGGGGAAATGATGTGGAGAGCAGGTAATCTTGAAAATACCCTGATTTGGAGCCCAAGGAGAGACTTCCATTGACCTAATTGAATTTTGGATCAGAGCCTGCAAGAGCAAGATCCAGATTTGAATTTAAGATCTTCATAAAATACTGGGGAAAAAAACCCCACCTAGACAGTTTTCTGATATAGCAAAGAAGTTACAGTGCTAAATGTGTTCATCATTTCAGTGAAGAGAAATCAAGTTAGAAATTAATTTAGAAGGCTGGATTAACTCCATCAACGTAGAAATCAATTCAAGGTAAAGTATGGAATTACAGCAAAAACTAGTGCTACTCTGTTTATGAATGATCAGTGACTGTTTTGCTTACTATGGCTGCAGTGGCTCCCAGGCTCTGGGCACTTCATGGGTGGTAAATAGAGACAGTACTTCTTTTTATTCGGGGAGCTAGACTTAGCGTAGCAAGGGTGTGAGAAAGAGATAGAAGGAGTAAGATGATGGTGGGGGCACAGGGTTGTTTTGGTGGTTTAACAAAAGCTATGCATGGAGTTTTTGGGAAATTGGACAGCCAGTCTTGGTAGCTGTTGAGGCAGGCAGGGTCAGCCACTAGGCCAGAGCACACCATGGCTCCTTGTGACTGCTTTGCAGAAGTGCAACAAAGACGAGAGGACAAGTGGGCAGTGGTGTCCTGTGCAAGTGGGTTGGGGTACCCAGCCAGACTCAGGAATGGCAGGGAGACAAAAGCTTTGCTCCAGTTTACACAAGGAATCTGTGACAGAGCAGGCTTCTTGATCCTAGACCAGCACCCAGAAAACCAGATTTACATGGTACTGGGATAACGTTGCCATGCGCAGTGGGCAGCACCTGGATTGGGTAAAGGAGGGGATCACTGAGCATGGTGCTTAAGCATACAGAGGGCCATTACTCATTATTTACTAACTCCATGTCCAACCTGTAACTGCGGTCATAACAGTGTGTGCTTTAATCATATTAGAAAAATTACACTTCTGCTTCCAAAATCAATTTCATGGAGATGTTGCCTCTGTAATACACAGGGCTAGATCCTCAATAAGGCTAACAGCAGAGTTGTGTTGGCTTTGGAGAGGATGAAATGATTCGTATCTGTGGGGAACTGATCCTCAATCACGGAATGTTGAGACGAGAGAAAACCTTGAGCTGTGATGACAGAGCAGCATCTTGAGAATGATTAACAGGCTTCCTTTCTGGGGGGTTGGGTGAAATATGGTCTCTGTACAGAGAGGCGGCACCTGTCATATACAGTAATTAAATCCCATGTGACCTTTATTTTGAAGGTTTAAATGGAATAAAAATGGTGCGTTGAAGTTAATTTTATGAGTAAGCTTCAGTGTCCTTAGAACACGGTGGACTCAGGCGAAAATATGCAAAGACTTCATAAAAATGAAACACCTAATACAAAAGCAAAAGGCCTCTCTGTATCATGAAGGGACACCCACTGCGTATACAAAGCAGAAGGGAAAAAAAAAACATCCATTACCTTTCTTCCATGAACAAATAGCTATATTTTACTGTAGGACTTGTCAGAAGCAGGAAGCTCAACCCCAAGGTCAATAGAAATTTTCTTTGGGGTGTATCTGCTGGTGTACAAGGGGGGAGTAGCTGCTGCCTGCCCCAGTTGCCACTCCAGCTGGAATATCACGCCCCGACAGCAGAGCAGCTCTCCAGGGACAACAGTGAGACAGCATGTGCAGCAACTGTTTGAAGGGGGGATTAAAGCACATCATAAAACTTTGTGGCCAGAAGCAAGAGAGGAATGTTTTCATGAGGCATCCAGAGGTTATGAAGCACTGGGTGTGCAGACAGCTATTAAATAAAAGGCAGAGAGCAAAGCACTCACAAAACACAGGAAACCACATGTTTATTTCTCCTCAAGAAGCCCAGAAAGCAGGGAGGCAGCAGCCCAGGCGAAGTCCTGACCTGCCTCCCCTCATATTAAGCATTCAGGTCATTTCCTGCTGTGCATCCGCCATTTGTGGGTGACAGGTAGTGACCAGGCAGTGGTGGCTGACAGCTTTGAAAGGATGGCTGTGTGACCAGCTGTGGAGGATGCTCCTGTTCCCCATCGGGAGCTGGTGGTGGTGCTGGCTGCGTGACCACGTCTGGGAAAACAGGAGAGCTATGGCTATTACTGGAACTTGGCTTGAAGGAAAGACCTGTTTTAATTTGCCAGGGTCAGCTCATCAACTAGGCAACTTAGAAAAGAAAATTTACTGCAGCTGTGACAGTATAAAGGCCTACTCCTGATTTCATGAACATTTATAGGCTGGGTTTTGTAGTAATCTAAGACCAATAGCTATCTGTGTTTGAAATGGAGGGACAGGAAATTTGGGTCTTGCTTTCAATATCACTGTTCCTTGTGGTATAGCTGGAACTAAAGCTGAGCAACACAGCTTTAACTTGCTCTGCACCAAACTATTTCTTTTTTTGTTTTATGAGGATTTAGATTGTAGTTATCACTTGATATAAAGTGTGGCTGACTAACTAGTGGTTTTATACTGTACAGCACAAGGTAGGGGAGCACATGACTAAACAGAGGACAAAGAATTGCTTAAAATGGCTGAGTACTAAAAACCTCTCCAGCCGTGACAGTGCGTACTCATTTAAGGTTTTTCAAGCTGTTAAATATTTTTCAATTCAGTATTTTTATTGGTTTGTCCTGGGTCTTGTCCTTTTTTTTTTTTTTAAAAAAAAAATCCTCTTTCCTGTAAATTCTCATTACTAAAAATACCAACCAACGGTCTCTTTGTGCAGTGAAATCAGGTTGGTGAAAACCGGTTTTGTGCAAGCAGCATGATAAAAGGTGCATTCAGAAATATATCTAACAAGTAAGCTCTGCAGGGTGTAAGTCTTCTGAAAAGGGAAGCTGAATTCTCCAAGCCCTTCCACTGTGGGCTTGTGTTGTTATTGAAGACAGCTATGAATAAGGTTTTGCAGAATCAGGCCCCAGAGTTCAGCAAAATTTGCTTCCTGCCTGCTCTCCATAGCATTTAACAGCCAAAATAAAAGAAGGAATTAATTTCTGTTTTAAATTCTTGGCAAGCAACTTCATCTCGTTGCTTATCTTTTCATGGGATTCAAAGATGCTGCCTTGTTACAGCAACTCGCAGGGCAAAGACTCAAGGGAGAGCAAGGTATTTGCTTTCTCAGATGAAAATCAGAGTCTGACCGGTGGTATTTTCAATAACGTTTAACAAAGCTGCATTGCTAAAGAAAAGGCAATATTGTGGCTTCTCCATTTTTTCATTCTCACCGTAAGTATGGTTCATTTGTCAGCCAAAGAATTAACTATTTCTGTGGTGCTTCTGTGGTGCTCACCCAGTGCCCTGCTCTTCCCAGTGGCTTCTGTCAAACTCCATTTCATTGTGAAGCATTGCACTTTTGGAAAATATAGCCCACCAATTTGGTGGTAAACAAGCCTTGGCTTTAAGACAAAGCTTGTTTTAATCTCCATGATCAGGCTGCAGATCTGACCATGTTTTTTAACAAACCTCTTATGAAGAAATCCTATTCATGATTATTATCTATATGAGAATAAAAATGTCTAATTATCTTATATTAAATCTGTATTTATCAATCGTGGCTTTCTCTGGGAAATTGTAATTTTCAGAAATGCTCCACATTCCAGGCTGTAACAGTTGGAGGTGGATGTCCTTAAGGATGGGAAAAAAAGTTCTTTTTTAAATGGCACATTTACTAATTATAAAATGCTCTTATCTCTCTGCAGCCAAAGCCAAAATGAACATGTGCCTTGCACTAAGAAATCCCAGGATTGTCACAACTTGTGCCAGCTGTTGAGGTTATGACACCTGTGCCAGCATCGCCAGCTCTGCCCACTGTCATCTGTTCCAACTGTTCCATCTGCACTGTTTGTACCAATTCTCCCATTTCTGCATCTGTACCTTCTGCAGAAACGGGTCCAACAATGCCAGCTGTGTCATCGGTGCCAAATATGCCAGATGTTCTATTTGTCCACCCTGGGCCAAATCAATGTAGTTTTGTGCTCATTAGTTTTAGCTGGTAGATTCTATTTCACAATTTTTTGAGACGCACTTAGATCGAATCAATTCTAAATCACCACTACAACTGCTTTACATCTATCTCACCATAAACAAAACTTTGTTTGTCATCCTTTGTTTGGTCAAAATTATTTTGATCTTATTAAATCACGTGAGATGATTCAAGTTCTGTCTTAATGGCAAGATTATTTTTTTCCTGTAGAGGATGTAGCTGCAGAGAAATGAACAGAAAAAGACAAGGGTCATGGTATCCAGGCTGTAAATAATCCCCATGGTTACAGTAAAAATTGCCCACACATTTGATGTGCTGACTGAGAAAGCCCTGGTCCTGATCCCTTATTCCACCACTGCAGATAAGGAGAAGCCCATATGATGTCAGTTTAGTCGCATCGAGTACATTAAGCTGTGAGGGACAGAGGAAAATGAAGCTCTGGGTGTGTACTGACCACAGGCAGGTTCAACAGGGCTGTGCTAAAGGTCTGTTCTCCTCATGACTGTCCTTCTGAGGAGAGACAGAGCCACTGTGCCACTGCTGCACTGCCACTGCCCCCTTACAACCATCCTGTGGCTGCACTCACTCTCAACAGCTTTTCTATTGAAAAGTGTAACCTGTATTGATTTGGGTGACACGTGGTCTGCCTCGTCTGTGCTTCACTAATGACATAATATCAGAAAGTCAAATCTGTGAGTCACTTTTTTTTGGACTCATCATTTACTCGCAGGACTGTCCCTATTTGCATCCTTGGGCACATCCAGAAAGATCACACTGTATCCATTGAAGGTGGTGGGACATTTGGGTACATCATATACTCTGGAATTTAGCACTCTGGGTCAGTAAGGAAAGTCAGAATTTGCTGCTGTCAGGTAACCCAAAATAAAGTTAATTCCTGCATAAGGGAACAAGCCCAGGTTTTGCATCCCTGTCTATTACCACTCAAAATAGCTTTCACAATGAAATGTATGTAGGACATGTAGCTGGTGTACTGTGCTGGCTCAAGGTCTGTAGCTGACCGTGCCTGCATGGGTGCTTGTTCAGCACAAGTGACAAGCCCAGACCCAATCCCTGTGGGTCCCAACTCTCCCCCAGTGGCTGCGACATGAGCTCTTGGCGCTGTGGTCCAACCTGCAAGTTGCTGCACATGAGGAACCAGGCGCTGTCACCACCTACAGCCCTGTGTGGGCGCGAGCATGTTCAACAGCTTGGGAGCCATACGCGGCATCCCAGCGTCCTGGACCCGCAGTGCTGGAGGTGTCGCCTGTGGTCCCATCCGTGCCCTCCCCCCGTCCCCCCGCTGTGGCAGAATTACTCATCCCCACCACAGACAGTAGCGTGGCACCGGAGAGACGCGGCTTTGCCATGTGGGGAGCCAGAAAACAGGTTTGCATAAACTCAGTCTGCCACTCCGAGCCATTGAAATGCGCAGAGCTGACAGCTCCTCGTCAAAGGAAGGTACAGATTAAAAAATAGCGAGTGAGTTAATTTAGGAAAAGGGACTGAGGCAGAGGGAAAAGGGCATTTAACGGAGAGGAAGGCAGTAGGTGCAGAAGTAAGCTGGAGGTCCAGCAGCACCCTGGAGATGTGCATGTCAGGGACCTGTCCCACTGGCAGTGTGGACCTATGGGGGAGACTATCCCAGTGACGTTGCAGACCACTTTGAGCCTGTTCTGCAGCTGTCACAACATATTTAATCTTAAAAAGTCCTTGAGCTCGAGGACTTTACTGCATGCAAGGGCTCCAAAGTACAATACCATCTGATATGTTTGTCCCTTTCTTCCACAGGAATATGAAACAGGGAGAAAACTGAGTGAGAAAATAAGAAAGAAATGTTTTCTGTGTCTGGCTTGTGTAACCGAATTGGCAGTCAATGAGAGGGACAGATTTCTAATTAAGAAATAGCTCCTGTAGCTTCTCAGGCAAAACTCTGGCTGAAATCTGTGATTCATTACTTTAGAAATTCCTTGGATTTTCAAATTGTGCAGCTGGAAGACACCCTGTGCCCCAGTCTGTGAGCTTTGCCATTGTGGTCAGCGGCCACCTGCCAGGCGTTGTCTTTACTCATATGGCAAATGCCTTGAGTTGGGAACTATTTATGTCTGTGGTGTTTACAACAATAGGTCCCTGGTCTTCACTCTGACTGCTGAAAGCACAGCCTGAGAGTAATAACCAAATAATCCTACAAAGTCCCATGCGTAGGCCATCGCATCACTGCGCTGCTATGAAGTAATGCGTCGGCTTCAGCTCACCCCGGCCTCCTTAGCAGGGCTTATGGAGGTGTCCTTGGAAAGCATTTCTGAGGCTGTCTTTCTCAACAGCCAAGCTGAAAAAACTTAGTTCTGGGCATCAAAAGGAACTGTATTTCTCCAAGGCAGGTTGGCTGGGAACTTTGGGGTGGTTTTTGCCTCTTTCTGTCAAACTCTCTGCTTCCTGCAGCCATCCAGGAGATTTGCTCATAGCCCAGAAGGTGGAACAGATTATCTCCTGCTCTGTTGGCTTTCTGCTGGCTTTTTGGTGGTTACTGCAGGTCCTGGGTTTGCTGTCAGGCGTTGGGCTGCATTTGGTGATCACTGCTTTGTGGTGGCAGGAGCCAGTTAATTCCTTAGTGGTTGCTGCAGTTGGCTTCGGCAGCACAGGTAGTCCCTGCCAGCAGCACCATCCCACCCATGTCTGAAGGTGTCTCAGATATCTTCACTGGCCCCTATGGCCTGTTTCCTAAGGGAAGGGCAGTGAAAAGTGACTTGCCACCCCCACTGTTTCAAGAATCCTGATGTGTCACATATGGGATTCTTTCCTTATTTCACTGTAAAAAAATAAGATATTTTGGAGGCCAGAGAGATGGAGAACCAGCCTTTCCTTTAAGAGAAGGTTTTGTGGCAGAGCCCTAGGGATATTCTCAGCTTTCACTAGTGTCCTGAAGAGATTTATTCCTTTTTTCCTTAAAGGCCATTGCTTCCTCCCCTTTCAGCTCTTCTTGAATTACATGGATCTCCCCCTCCTCGTCCCAAGGAGCACATCTGACCCTTTAATCACTCTGTTTGCCACCTAGCTCACAAACATAGGTCACTTTTATTTATATAAAATAAAACAAAACAAAACAAAATAAAAATTAAAATAAAATAAAATAAAATAAAATAAAATAAAATAAAATAAAATAAAATAAAATAAAATAAAATAAAATAAAATAAAATAAAATAAAATAAAATAAAATAAAATAAAATAAAATAAAATAAAATAAAATACTGGGTATACAGAGCAGCTCCCAGTTCAGTTTATATACTTTAAAAAAAAGAAAAAGGAAGTAGCTGAGAAGGCTATGTGTTAAAACCTGGCATTGTGATACAATAGCTATTTAAAAATGCTAATTTTTCTCCTTGACACCACTACCAATAACATCAACATCAATGTGCACACGCCCACACCCCCCTGGATGATTGTGTCTTTGCTGCCACGTCAGTAGGTAGCACAGACTTGTTCCTGTTAAAGTCCAGCTCTTGAGTTCACTGGGCATAAAGCACATTCAGGATATGTACTTTTTTATAGCACTTTATAAATAAACAAAAGAACTAAAAGTATGAGGAATTGAAAAGATTTTGTTTTCTGTTCTTCCAACAGGGGACAGGTTGACTTAGAGGGAGGGTTTACACATTGGCAGAAGCAATGTGCTCCATTCCAATTATCTTCTCTGGCTGGCCAGATTTTGGGACTGGCCAAAGGTCAAAACCAGCCCTCCTCCCAGATCCACACGTGGCAGCTCACCCTATGAAGAGAGGCGCTTTATTGAGAGTCTCCAACTCTGGCTGCCCCTACAGGGAAAATTCTCAGTCAGCAGAGCTCAACAGAGCTGTGGAAAAGGGATTGCATTGAAGAATTTTATAAGGCTTCTGTTCTTTCTCAGCTTTTTTGCACCTTTCTGGTTTCATCTGGGAGATGGTAACAAAGACAGAAAAGTCTTCCAGAAGAATTTCTAAAAAAAAATTAATTTCCACAGCAAACTCCGCACATGAACACCCCAATGGGTGTGACTAAAAAGGATTTTTTTTCTTGCAGCAGCAAACACCCAGGCTTTCAAACAGAATGAACCCACTTCAGTATTTTTAGTTTTTATTGCATTCATTAAACGAATGTCATTACTTGCAGCTTATGAAATGACAGCAAGCTTGTATGAGCTCTCCTGATACTTTTTTCAATATCCTGGTGGGCAACTGAAATAGGCAGGGGAGAGAGGAGGAAAGCAGTTGAAGGATGCCAAAAAGCAGTGACTATCTATGCAGCAAAAAAACCGTTTAGGTGGAACTGAAAAATTTGCAGCATTGAGCAGTGGTATTGGATTGCCTGTAGAAACTTTTTAAAAAATATGAGAATAGCTGATTTGTTGGGTTTTCAAAAAATATCAGATTTCACACTGGGCTGCTATGAAGGGTGGAAATTTTCTTGAAAAATTGTCATTTTATACAACTCTAATTAGCAAACTGTTCATATAAACCCGCAAGCTGTGCAGCAGATTTCACTTCCAACATCTCTACAGACAAGACAGAATTTCACCTACTTATTTACTGATCATGTCACAGCATCCTTTTTCTACTTGCTGTTCAGTGGCTTATGTAAAATGTGCTGGTGATTTCACAGCATTTCCATTGGACAAGTGTCCATGCGCTAAAGCAAATCACCATCACTGGCACGCTCCTGTTGGCAGTCTCGTTGGGCAGGAACCAAGGAACAAAAGATCGAATTATCTTTTCAACCCAAGACATGGTACAACCAAAAGTCATTGAAAAATGTGGATGGGGCTGTTTGAGGTCTCACGCACTACTTTTTCCCTCTTGGTATACCTTTCAGTAGCCTGAATATTTATAATTAGACTTTGTCCTGCTACAGACAAAATAAGAGAAGCCCAAGGGGATTCAGTCAATGCAAATAAAAGCAATGTTTGCAAGCATGAGTAAATCTCAGTCACGGTACTTGGCATTTTATGTCAAATACAACTAAAGCGCAAAATTGCAAGAGATAGAAATTATTTCAGGACAGAACTGTTGTTGGAAGGTCACTGGAAAGAAGTGGAGCCTTGAGGGAAGAGTCCTCCCTCTTTCAGGCCAGGGGTCAACCAGGGTTGCCTGTGTTTTGTATAGAGCCTCTTGGGAATCCTTTATCTTAGCTCAATCTCCTGTTTAACTGAGGTGATAAACTCTCAGATACTGGTTGGACCTCTCATTCCTCCTACAGCCCACTTGTAGCTTCCACTAGTTTCTTATATGTTTCAAAATGCACATTTATCCCTCAAAAGTTTTTCATGCTGGTAAAAATCCTTCAAAACTATGCTTTTTGGATACGATGCCAGAGGTTAATGAGGAAAGATAACAACTGATTAAAATCAAGTAAATTTATTTCATTCTTGGTTTATTGGTAGCCCTTCTGTAATAAAAAAAAAAATAGTGCAAGAAGGAAGAAAGCCCATACTTTTCAAGCATCTGCTCAGTATTTCTAATGAAAAGTTTGCCTTTCTCCTCTTGTCTTATTTGATGCCATGTGGGACAGAAAACTTCCTCTAACTCTATTCACTTAATTCCACCACTTTTGCAAATATTTAGAGATATGGTTGTTGCATTCAACTAGATGCATTTCATTAAAACTCTTACTGGTAATATTTATTTTTATTTTCCTTTGCATTCCCCCAGTAGAAACAAGCCAAGTGAAAGTCTCTCTGTGCTCTTCACATGTCTCTGAAAACTTAAAGCATTCACAGATATGGTGTCTTGGATTTCAAGAACTAGAAAATATGATTTTTTTTTTTCATTTTGCCTTCAGTCACTGTAACTTCCAGTTTAAACTACACGGAAAAATAAAATTAAACCTGTATGTGCTCTATTTTATGTCTTTTGTGTTGTATTTGTCTGTGTATGTCTTATTTATTTGTTCATGTGTGTATACATTTACTTACAGATAGTGATCACCTCAAAGTAGGCTTTTCCAGATGCTCTGTTTTCTGATTTTAGACTTTATTATTTGAAATTTGGAGAAGCTTTAAAAACTGTTTTAAAGCTTTTCACCATGGACAGTTATAATTTGGCTTAAATATAGAACCTGTTCAAGTCCATTTTTTTCTAGCTTTCTCAGTACTCAATGCTAATGTAATGGGTAATTCATGTTTAATATATACATATACTTATGTTCTAAGATGTACAGGATATAGTCCCTATCAAGACCCACCAGCTCCCTTTGGACATCCAATTTATTTTAAATCTCAAGCTTCTTTTAAATACCAGCATAACTCAATTTATGAGCATAGCTCAAATTATTGGCATGACATGTCTGTTTAAATTAATAAACATTTATATATTTATTTTTCTATACTTTCCATTTCTTGAAGCTTCTATAAACTGAAATAAAAAAAAACCAATAAGTAAGTGTAAAACCCATGGATCTCTTTGAAATGTAATAGCTGCTGGTTTTTATTATTTAAAGCTCTGTGAAGTATGATCACAGGTGTATTGAACTCACAGTCAGGTATTTTCTGACATGGCTTTGAGTCTGTACCTTCAAAAATTGGTGAGAAAGCTTTTACTACCTTTTCCAGACTATTAATCTGCCTTGCCTGGTTATTCATCTTCCTTGCAAAGCACTACAGTTGTTTTGTGTGAAAATAAGGACTCGCATCCTTACTGGTTGACTTATCTTTCTATTTGACTTTACAATAAAGAGTCATAATGATGAACCAGTGACTCTTCAGTTTTATCATCTCAGCAAGTCTGGCAAAATCGGAAGTATGGATTCAATTCAGAATGAAACAGAAAGAAAATATTTGGAGAATACTCTTCTCAAAAAACATTATTTTAAAAGTTATATATTAGGTCAGAAGTATGCATTAAAATGCCTGTATCTGTTTTCACCCTGTTCATTTTGACTCACGTTTGGCTCAGTATAGTGCCTGTCAGCACTAAGGGGGTCATTAGGTGCTCCAGTCCAATTTGAATTATGTTGATCACTGGGTTTTGCCCTCCATAACCTGTTGTCTGATACAATGTGGGACTCTGGTAAGTGACCTGGTGTTTGGCCAAGACCCTTCTCTCTTACCATTGCTCATGGTCAGCTACCAGGGTGGAAAGCCAAAGTGTCTTTTGGAAGGAAATACCTCCGCGGTGAGAGCACAGTTATCTGCTCAGTTTCAAGTTATTTAGGGCCAAATGCCTAGGCCTGTGTTCAGGGTGAGCAATGATTTACTGACTTGACAGGACTTAAATGGAAGGATCGTGCAGCACTTAGTGCACATTGCCGAATACAGTCAACAGAGAAGAAAGAAACTATTTGCACACTGGATTTGCCATCCTATTTGAGACACCTAATATCTCTAGACTTGTTCTGTCACTGGTGCAGTGACATTATTTAGACATACACTGAAGCTGAACCGTGAGAGAAGGTGGTAATAGAAGAACAAGCATGGTGGTGGGAGGAAAAGCCTGCCAACATTGAAAGCACAAATTTGCAACCACATTCAAATTGCTCCTTCTGACCTATTTCAACTGTTGGGATGGGCATCTCTAACAGTTTAAGTTCTTCACTTAGGTGTAAGTAAGGTGAGGTACATGACAACACACCATCAGTGCTAGTATCACGTTTTCTCCATTTAGGCAGAGAATTAAAGGCATGATTGCCTAATAGGGGCACAACCAGAGACATTTATTGAATTCCTTAATCCATTCAAAGACATGCGTTCGTACAGATCTAGAGAAGAGACTTTATCTCCTGATTTAAATGCTGGCTTTGTAATGACAAAACTGGTGAAAGATCAAGAAAGATTTTGACATCAAAACTATTCATCACCAAAGAAATTTCTGAAGGCTGAAACACTGAAGCTGTATATAATTATGCACTGTCAGAGAAAGCTATCCCCATGCAGTAGACCAGCACAAGTCAAATGGAGTTTAAAGTCCTTGATCACTTTATCAGTGGAGTTGTCATGGTACATAGGACTCATGCTGTTCATATTATATAGGGATGATTTTTCATCCTAAATGAAAGAAGTATTGGGTCAGAAGTGCATATTTATGACTATATTTAATATGACAGTTTTCAAAAAACACATAATTTTGTTCTATTCTCTTCATATGCTTTTAAAATACTGGGGTTTTTTTTTCTTCAGTTTTCCACCACTTTTAAAAAAGATTTCAATATGCAAGCACCAGCTTCAATAAAACTTGTAACATGAACAGGAATTACAGGGAACAAATTGCAGCAATGGTTTGGAAGCCAGGCTGTATTACCTGGTTTTTACAAAGAGGAGTTTCCTTGAAATATTGCCTGACATACACCATGCTGCTTTCTACATAGTGACAATGATGTTGTCATTTACCAATAATCATGATCCTTTTGGAAACTGAACATAAATGATACTGTTCACTAACATCAGAAATATTCTGTAATTTATGTTGAATGCTTGTTTTTCCCCCAGCAGGGAAGATGAACTGTTCAAAAACTTCAAATCAGGAGTGATACCTAATCAAATTTGTCTTTAAGAAAAGGAGAGCCTGAGTGGCTGGGATGGCAAGAAATAAAAGTGACAAAGGAACTGTGGTATGGAGAAATGCTGGCAGAAGGCTTGGACCTTCAGAGGCTCAGAGTTTGACCAGGAAAGCTCAAAGCTTGTCATTTGATGGAAGGGTAAAGACAACATAAAGGAGTCGAAGAGGGGACATGAAACTTGGTTTCACAGGACTGATTGTACCAATGAACTTGAGCAAGATAATCATTTGTCCACAGGGAAATTGCAAGGGTCTTACACTGAAAGACATGATCACAGGTACCATTTTAGTATTAATAAACAGGATTGCTGGTTTGTCATTTGACTTTCCTTTACTGAAATACTGCTCCCATACCTCTTGTTGCAGTGGAGATTGCCTCTCTGGTGCAAAGGATGGGTTGGCTTTATCAGGAGATGTTATGGTAGCGCAAGTGCAGAGGAAAGGGGAATGATGCAAACTCTTCTTTTGGTAGCTCCAAGTTCAAAAGCAGTTTGCTAGAAATTTACCATATGCCTAACAAGTACAATCTGCCTTTGCATAGCTCTGCTAGAGGAAAAATACTGTCACGATTACATCCTTGGAAACAATAGGTTTTTGGAAAGTGCAGCAAGTTATTAATCTTGTAATTCATCATTTCCCTTATTGTCTGTGCTGTATGGCTTTGAGGAAAATTTGCATCAGGCAGTCCAGACTGTGATTCTCTTCTTTCCAGCTGCTGTCATACTGCCTGGAAGCAACGTAGGCCACCTGCAAAACTAAAATGCCTCAGCACCTACCAGGCTGTGCCCATCTCATGTCGAGGACAACTTCACACCTTGCTCTGCTGTAGTTCCTGGGGTGCAATCAGACTCCATCAGCTAACCTGGAAGGTGAATGAGATCTGTTGGAGTCTGAAGTGGGTTCAGGGGGACCTTCAATCCACAGCAGTGCCAGGTGCTGATCCTTGGGCTGCCTTTACTTTTGAGAGGGTCCCTAGTCCCAGCATTTCAGGCACAGTGTAGATGCACCCAGTATTTTGTATGTTATGTAAGAAACAGGTGCTACATCCTGCAAACTCATGACCTTCATTAACATTTCAGCGGCTTGTGCAGCCTCTGAGTGTTGGATGGCATTGTGTTGGCCAGCAGGGCTTTCCTCAGTGTACAAGGTGCTCAGGTGCTTCAGGGTAACCGGCTTTCCATGTTCCAGCTTGCTCTCTACACAACTCCTTCTTTGAACACACAGGAAGGATGGCAAAATTTCGGGGAATTACAAGAATGTTCTCTGTGTTGGAAAACAAGAGCTAAATGTTTTACATTGGGAGCTCTAAACAAATGGTCAGTAAAAGATGTTGGCTTGAATTGCCTTGCCTTGTATCCCTCTCTATAACATTCCAATCCAACTGCTCATGGTCATGAGCGTTGTATAGGACAATCAGAATCCACAGCAAGAGCCCTGCAGAGAAAATGGTGAAATTACAAATTCGATATTCAGAGTTTGATTCACACTGGAGTGGGGCAAATCAAAGTTTTCACAGAATCACAGAATCATCAAGGTTGGAAGAGACCTTCAAGGTCATCTAGTCCAGCCAACAACCTAGCACCATCATAATCACCCCTAAACCATATACACAAGTGCCACATACAGATGCCTCTTGAGCACTTCCAGAGGTGGTGACTCCACCACCTCCCTGAGCAGCTTATTCCAATGCCTAACCACTCTTTCAGTGGAAAAAAAAAATAAAATTCTAATATCTAATCTGAACCTCCACTGGTGAAAATTAAGGCCATTTCCTCTTGTCCTTTCACTTGAGACACGGCAGAAGAGACTGGTCCCCACCTCACTACAAGTTCCTTTCAGGTAGTCTTGTGGGCAATTGTAGAGTTCCTCCTTCCTAACTGTGATTATTTGACTTTGCAGCTATAACCTGTCTTTAACATTTTGATTTCAGCAGAGTTGCACTGACCCGTGTCTGCTGAAGCTTTACCCCATTATAATCTGCTGGACAGGCACAATTTCAAATCACAGTGGCTTGATCATCGAGGTCTCCAAAACTCCTCTTCCTTTTCTTTTCCTGGGAATTTCAGTGGAAATACTAGAGGGAAAGCAAACTTCCAGGATGAATCACTGGAAGTATTGTGTGAGTAAAAGGAGCTGTAAATAGAACTCAGGGTGATGGCAAGTTATGGTACTGAGACATCTATTATCTGTAAGGTCAAAGAATAATTTATCAAAGGAATGTGAACACCGTGACTTGGTATGCCAGTGATTGAAATAAGCACCATCCACTGTAAGAGAAATATCTGTTGCTGTGCTTGTCCTGCATATTCAACAGTGTCTCTTTTAACTTCAGACATCTATCTCCTCTCCCTTAATCAAGGGAAATATGTGAATGTTTACCACTTTGTCCTGAGTGTTAAAGGCAGAAAAATCCCGGAGTAGAGCCCTCAGCACATTAGTAGGCTGAAGACACTGCCTTGCATGACAGAATGGTCTTAAAGCCCTAAAATGAAGAGAGATTTGGTGAACTTCCAGAAGATGGTTGAGCCAGGAGAGGGATTGTCTGGGCCTTTGCTTGTAAGGGCCACTCCACGCTGCTGTTCAGCGAAAGGCTTAGCAGGCAGCAGGTGTGGGATGCCTGTGGCTGCTATAGTCAATGTTGCCTGGCAGGGGTTGTGATGGTGCGCGATCATATTTTGAGCTTCTTCACAGGAATGAAAGGAATGAACAGAGGTTACTGTAGTGCATTATCAACAGAATAACCCCCATTCTTCACTTAAAGTAATAATCCTCTCTTTGTGAGCACCAGTAATCTGCAGCCAGCATGCACAAAGTAATTCGTAATTTTCTTTCACTTCTGCACAACCTGTAACAGAAAAACACAGACAATACCCAAAACAACTTGGCAAGACATTTGCTTATCTGTATAACAAGCAGAAATGAGAAGGATTACACTAAAAAAAACATTGTAAAGCCTGAACTTTGCACAGTGGGGCTCATGGCAGTCTCACGGCATCCCTTAAGTTTCCACTTGTTAACAGATCCTACATTTTTTGTTCTTCCTAAAACCTAGTTTTAGCATATTGAAATGGTGTCTGTAAGCTGTCATCAGAAGTAAGCATGCTTCTTTTTCTCTGGCTAAATGTAAACTACACTTTGCTGAGCCCCTCTTGCTGGTGCTGAAGAACAGATTGAAAAGAGCAAGGCTTATTGTCTTGAGTTACTTGTACAGAAGTGCTTTTGGAGCTTGTCAAAATTACAAACCATTATGCACAAATTTGAAAGGTTGCATCAGAAATCGAAGGAGCAGCAATTTCCTTTGTCTTTTGATGAATAGATGGAAGTAAAAGACAACAATTGTTTTATGAATGTTCTAACAAATAACCTGGAACAAGAAATTAATTTTTAAAACCTTGAGAAAATCTTCAGAAAAATAACTTGCAACCTACCTCTAACTCCCTAGTCTCATAAAAACTATTTCAGGGGTATCATTTTCTTGTTGAAAAGACAGTATTCTTGATTTTTCATCTCAAGAAAATCTGATGATCTGTAGTGCCTTATATTCCTAATTTAAGTACATTATCATAAATTGTTGGATTGAAAAAACTGGAGAAACGCAGTAGATACCTGAAGTTAGAATTATTTAGAATTACTCCAAATACACTACTGTTAACAGCTGAGGACCAAAAATATTAGCCTTCTTGTTAATGTGGTGAGCAATGGCCATCTGTCTTCACAAAAGACTCTCAGCCAAAAATGATTACCTCAGTCCCAGTAAACTCTTGAACTTTTCTGCAGAGTAATAGAATGTTTAATGCAGGAGGTACACAGCAAAGTCTCAGACCCTCAAAGGTCTATTTCAGTGGTTTACTCTTGTAGAGACTCCCTCTTCCATGAAAATCTGTACTACAAAACACCTGAAACAGCATACATCTTATGTTAGGGACATACAGATTAAAAAAAAGTGAAACAGTCTTCTGTAAATACCTTAGAGAATCTGGTTCAAATTCTTCTCTCAGAAAAAAACAACAACAACAACAAACAAACTAGGAAAAGATGTCTTTCTGAATTTTATATTGATAATGTAGGTTGTATCAGAGCTAACTCACTGCTTGCATGTCTGGTCACAGTGCACTGTCAATGCCTGGTGTTAAGCATCTCTTGACTGACATAATGGGAAATAAACCCTCAACTCTGACACTAAAAAGGTATCTGTCAGTATGAACTAGAAAATCAGACTTTTATTGTAGTGGCATGCAAAACCCCATCCCTGCAGTGTACCAGCACAGACCAAAATGTGTATATAGTCTGTGCAGAATTATGGAACTTGACCATAAAAATCAGAATAGCAAGATCAATATTGGCCAATAATTGTGTCTAGATTATGGCAAAAATCTGCAGGTGAAAACATGTGTGGATATTTGCATTTACACGATCCAAAAGAAATCAAAAAGCCCTACCCAGGAAAACAGAACCTTCCACATGGATCCATTTCATTAAAAAAAGCCAAAAATTATTAGAAGTAGATGTTACGTAATCCAAACAAGGCCAGAAGAGTCACTGCACTTCCAAAGGTAAGAGGATGGACACTGCTATCCTTGAGAGAAAAAAATAGCACAAATAGTCATGAGTTGTAAATCAGTACTGACAGTGATGGAAAGCAGGCTGACTTCAAATACCAAATAGGTGAAATTGCAAGGGAAAAAATGTAAGTTATTACTATTTGGGACATATGTAGCACATCTTTTTATTCATAGATCCCAAAGTATGTAATAAGAATGGATAAAACTTCTTCCCCTTGTTGTAGCTAGAGTAAGTAGGGCATAGAGGAATTGCAGTGACCTTGCTACCATTTGTCTCACAGTGCTTCCATGACTACCAGCACAGCAAAAAAAGATCCCAAGAGTTGTATTTTATAAAGGTAGTAGGTACTAAACTTATAAAGGGAAAAACAAAGAAAACATCTCAGAAGAAGGAAATGAAGAAAAAAAGAATACAAATGAGAAATAAATAGGAATAAGGAGTGAATGGAAAAGAAAAAGAAAAGGAAAACTTCCAAGATAAACAGGGGGAGTTTGCACAAGCATGTAAATATACACACATTCACTGCAGATACCCACACACAGATTTATATAGCACTTGTGAATTTTTAATAGGGATACTTCAGCATCAGGGTCCTGCCATGCACACAGATTAAGAATCACCTGAGCTCTGTGCTTAGGGCTGTGGCAGGAGGCCCCTCCGAGACTTGGCTGGAAGTCGCTCCCATTAGCATCACCTTGAAAAGTGTCATCCTGAGCGGTGAGGTGGGCTTTCCTGCTGACAAGGATGCAATCAGCTGAATCACTAAATAGTTTGGCTTCCAGCTGAAAATCAAGCAAGCTAACCTATATTAGCAAAAATTTTCTCCCTCCCTTTTTTAAAAAAAAAAAATCTCCGAACTCAGAAATTTCTTATAAGGAAAAACAGCGCGTTTTGAAGTCAGTATAAAAAGTTAGCAAGAAATTTGAAACTGATGAAGACAGCCTGGAAAAAAGTTGTTTCTAAGTATGACCCTACAATGAAAATCGAGGATGGAAGGTGATAGCTTTTTGCTCAGCAGTCCTTAGTCAGACACATTTGCTTGCTTTAAAGACAATGTCTTTAGTGCTGTTTGCTTGTGTTCAGACTACAGCAATATGGTGCCTCATCAATAGGTCACTTTCCGCAGTTTTTATGGATTATATTTGTGCCATATCTTCTGAATTTTTCCTTTTGTGGCCTGATTTGAATCCTGCTGAAATACCTTCTTTTCATCCACTTCATGCAATTTGGCTCAGGCTCATGAAGATTATAGCCGCACAGATATTTTTTAGAGCCTGAATTTCACATTCCAAACTCTGTGTTAAATGTAGGATGAGTTTATACGCAACCCCAAGATGCCATGTTGATTTTTTGTAGTTAGCTTAGATCCAGCCTATTTTTTTAACTTCTAAAGGAAGCAGGATCAATATAAAATGGAAAAAAAATGCAGAAGCGTACTGAATAATTTTTATAAGTTCATTCTTTCGATATTTTTAATTGATTTCCCATGAAAAGCTTTCTTTAATGGTTTTTATTTCTTCATTACTATTTTCCCTCTATCTTCAATGATTTTTCTGTTTATAATTTCTTATATTTTTTTAATATCTTCTTTAATGATTTTTCTGTCTATGATTTTTTCCTTCAGCCATAGTGGAAAGGAACAGTAAAAGAGCATTAAGTAGTTAGATAGTGAAAAACACGGAAACAGTCAAATAGTCAAATTCCCATAGAGATTAAAAAGTCAACGAGGTGGTCAAAAGATGCGAAAAAAAAATCCCAGTGTTTAAAATACATATCACCCAAGTATAACAAAAACCTTCCTCATTCAAAAGGTTTGCAATGACTTCATTTCCAAGTGGGACTACTCATACAAGAGATGGGACAGTGAGGATCCCCTGAAGGATGGAATATTTGAGAAGCAAGTGGATTTTAGATACAACAGAGGCGTTCAAATTATTTTCTTAAAGATAATGATTTACACATGTTTGGATAGGAAAGGGTTGATATGATTCCGAGAGTGGGGAATAACAGCAGCAGGTCATTTAGTACAACAGGAGGAGGATGAGTGGGGTGAGTGGCTGAGACACAGGCTGGGTGGGAGGGGAGCCCACAGAGGTGGTTAACGGGAGAGACCCTGCACCAACCTGCTTCTGCTGTTCAGCAAAGCCAGGCAAGTCCAGAGATAATAACCAAGTTCAGGCTGGGGCCAGTGATGGCCAGGCAAGTCCTGGGTGGTGGGGTAGGCTGGGTGAAGCCAGAGGAGGGTCAGCCTCTCACTCTGAGTCTCTCTGGATCAGGGCGTGCACGGCCAGGGGACTGTCTCCAATTCAGGAGTCAGGTTGCGTGAACACCAGCAGTAAACCTTGGCAGGGCTCTGTCTCTACTGACAGATAAACATTTTACAGATAATGTTTGTGAATGAAGGGGGGTATTTTTAACACCATTGCGTCCCTAAGAAAGTGATTTGGAAGGGCTGAGTTTTATTTGAATAATACTAAGAGCTGTGATTCTGAGTGGTTTTGCATAGAGAAAACAGTGAATATGAATGTTTTTTCACCAACTTTCTATTAATACAGATAAACTTAAAGAAACTTTAAATAGATATATGAGTTATGAGATTAATTTGATATTCACAAATGTTCACAGAGGAGTTTATGCTGAAATTCAGTTACATAAAGGAAGCCAGCCAAAAGTCAAGGTGTAGTTAAAACTAAAGGCTTGCTTTTCCAGATTAACTATAACAGCATGTTGGGTTTTTCGCTTACCCCAGTTTCATATTAACTGAGTCTGAATGTGTCAGTTCCTCCTCAGTTTTCTGCTATAGCTCCATGATAGCAGTCTCACAAAACATACCTTAGTTTTTGTCAACAACTGTAGATATGGGACTTTATAAAGATTTCAGCTGCCCTGTTCTACTCCCTGATAACCCAAATGTATCAGCATGTACATACATGCACATTATTTTACACACGGCCTTACACACTGATTCACTTCTGTGTAAGATTTTAAGGGTGTTTTAAAATATACACAGACATATAAAGTATATATTAGTTTTGAAGCTGTTCATATTAATAAATAGGGTTTTTTTTGTTGTTCCAGACATAGATGTATGTACAGTGAAAGAAACGGTGTACAAATAACTAGTACACATTGAACTAACATAAAAAGGTGAAGTAAAGAAATGCGTAGGAGGAAGGTCACAAGAGAAATCAAGACATGTTACACTGTTTATGAAAAAAAGACTGACATCTAAACACTAACGGAAACATGACACAGAATCTGTCTACTTACTTTTGTTTATGTCCCTCGAGTTACAGGGAAAAGGGAAAAAAAACCCCAGCGGCTACTCACTAAGAGACCTATCTCATTACTTTGGATTGCTAGATAATAAGACAGAAGAATAACAATTAACATATAGACACAGCAGTTTTTTACATGTCTGCTTGTTTTTTCCAGTACATCTTTAATTGAAAAATCATCACATGAGAACAAACTCCAGGTGTTGTTTCTGAGAACAGTAAGTCCCCTCAAAGTTTCTAGGTATGATGCATTTTGGACTCCAAGAGATAAGTTTTTATTTCTTTTCCATGAGATGTAACTGACTTCAGTTTTGCACTTTGTGAAGAATAGCAATGGTGCTTTTGCAATCACATTCTTTCATCAGCTTACTGTTTTAAGCTTAACTTTATGTAATTCTAATTTCAGGTGGAAATTATTGTGAAAATCCCTTAAGTTTGGTTGAAAGCAAGCAGAATACTATATACCTCTTTTTTTCTCATTTGCAATAGTTCTTTCACCATAATTCTGCAGTCCCATGTCTTTACATAGCATCCTTCTCTGGATTCAAGTTCAGAGAAATTGCCTGAGAATTTTTAAATTTGATACCCATTTACAATCTTTCAGAAAATTCTCTTACACGCAGCATCAGCGTGTGATGTCAAACATCTACACATACATGTTTAAGGGCTGGACTCAAACCACTGCTGAAAGTTGTAGTGAGTCATTGCCCAACTGATGATGAATCATCCCCTCAGCACCTGGGACTGAATCATCCTTCCAGCAGGCAGCTATTGGCTGCTGCCCTTACAGACACAAACACTGTCTCAGAGATAGCAGTTGTCTGCATTAGGATTTTGCTTGGCTTGTTGTTGCAATCATTAATTGAACAGAAAAAAAAAAAAAAAGCTAAAAAATATAACTTCGAGTCTAAAAGTCTTGCAGCCCACCTTCTCTATTCTTTGAATGCTTTCTTGTGTCCTTGGAGAACACTGTCCAAACACCCAAGAAAAATACCTGAAAGTTTTGTCACTGATACCGTGCGAGAGGTGCAGACATTGTTCATGGGCTCTAGTCTGTGCAAGCCCCCGCTGAGTTAGAGAGTATCCAGAGCTGCATTTCAGACCATCAGCTTTATTCCTTACAACCTGCTTTGGGCACTGATACTGGTTTCTCTCTAACTACACTATAGCATTACCTACAGTGTCCCTGTTGTGACTCACCGATCTTTGCTTCATGTACTTGGTTCAATTCGTATCTCAAGCTTTCTGATTGTGTTGTCTGAACCTGGCTTGATCCATTATTCAGAGCTGCCCATGTCCATGAGTTTGTTATCCAGGTCATGGACCAAAACACAGGACAATATTTCCCACTGTTCCAGGAAATAACAAAAATCTAAGGATACATGTACAGAGGTAAGTTTCTTCAGTAAAGGCATTATAGTTAAACTGCTTCCTACATAATATAGAAAACAAAACAAAACAAAACTGGTGTTTTGGGATTAGAATCTTCTAATATGACAGAAATCAGGAGGTAAAAAAAGATACTCATTCTGAGATATGGGTTAGGTATGATTTATCTGCTATAACTGCAATGATTTAAGTAAACACTGGTTTGTTGCAATGTACAATGTTTAAAGCCCCAAAAGCGTTCTAATTGTCACATCTTCAAAGTAACACTGATTCCTTATTGTGTACAACTGCTTACCCCCCTACACCTCCTTATTTCTGAAATGGAGTATCTGTTTGCCAGGAACCTTCAAGGTTGGGATTCAGATACCATGGGTATCAGATGGATGATATCATATGGATATCAGATATCCATTTTAGATGTCTGTGGTATGCTGCCACTCTGGAAAAGTAGAGATCTTCCTCAGGTTCTACACATACTTCAAAAATCTTGTGGATCTTAAATGGTGCTAGATACCTAGAGACTATAACAGGGACATTCTTCCTTCAACTTGCTATCAAATCAAGCTGCTCTACCTGTCTGCCGCAGAATGAATGCTCCTACTTTCCCCCTGCATCAGCCTATTTTCAATCTGAAACAAGTTTTGCAATAGTAGAAACAAACAGAAAAGTCTGGACCACAGCTAATGTTTTCTGAAAATTCTCCTGTTGTTCATTTAGAAAAGTACTTGTTGCATGAGGATGAGAAGACAGACTGCTATTGATGTAAAATAATGACTTCTTCCTGGCCATTTCTGAAATGTAGGTCAGATTAGTCCAGATCTGCCTCAATAGCCAGATCTATTGCTTCATTTCTGCTGAATTTATTTTCTTTGTTAAAACAGAGCATTTCTGTAAATTCTGTGCTGTGGTTTTATAAAAATAAGGTTTGCTCCATAACTTTCAAAATTAGACCAAGTCACAGCCAACCGTCTTCACACCAAACTGGGAAATATCAATAAATTCTTATTAGGATAAAATTATTTTGAGTTTCTTTCAACTGACCAAACAGACAAAGCCAGCAGATTATGCAGAACATGCAAAACCTGATTTCATGTATGATATTCTCAAAGTAATTTAACAGTTTTTCTTTCAAGAGGTGGATCTCATGATGTTTCAAGACTCCAGACATTATTAGCAATCTCATTAAAAAACAACCGCTTTGCTGTTGTCTTTTTGTCTTGGGGTTGGGTTTTCTCTGGTGCACACGCTCGAGAGACCACGGTGGAACCACGGGTGCTCTCCAATGTCCTGAAACATGGGACTGGCCTAAAGGTTTTGATATTAATTAGTAGTATTAAAGTTTTAAATTAGCATCTTCAATGGGTGAAAAAATATTTATTTGAAGTCTAAATATTTAAACTCAAAACTAATAAGATCAGTTTTGGAACAGAGAACTTCTGTTTAAATATATACTTATGTTTAGATCACATTTAGATTCTACAGAGTACAAATGAGAAAGCAAATTGAAGTAAGCACCCTCAGAAATGTAGAATATCATCCTCGTCTTTTAGAATATTTGGGAATTCATGGATATTGAATTCATGGAAAACAAAGTTGCTGAGATTTGCCAGGCAAGCTGAATAATCTAAAGTTCTTCCTAAGCCCTGAGCTATTAGTATGCTCATTACTAATAAACATTGTTGCTCTTCTTTTACATACATGCTCCAACATTTTTTAGCTTGGCAGTGTCTTTTTTACCCAGAATAAATGTAATAGAAGAAATATCATGAGCACTTGTCCTGAAAATTGAGGCATTGCACTTCTTTTCCATTCCCTTTTAGTATTAGCTTTTTATATGAAAGAATGGTGTAGTGGACTATTTTATTTTCAGATTTATTGTCCAAAGTTGTCACATAACTTAAGCTCAGGATACCAGAAATTACATGTACATTCCTGTATAACAGTTCTGAGCTGCAGGAGCTGATACTTTGAAAAACCAGATCGAGCTTTGAACAAACTGTCCAACTTACTCAACATATAATGTATATTTTCTGTAAATTACGGTGGTCTCTTTGTGGAAATATGCATCTAAACATGTAACCAGCTCACAATCTTGCAACCTTAATCTAAGGACTGAATGTTAACATTGACTGAGCTGTCCGTCTGCACTTCTGTGCCATTCTTTGTATTACAGCTCAGAAGAAAAAAAAAAAGGGCATGTTGCTCAGAAAAGCTTGCTCTACTGATCCATTTATGTGTTTTTCATGGGTAACTAAATGGTATTCTTTTAACCCTACCTTTAATTTGAATTTTCTTTTCCACTAACCCAATTAAAATGAATAATATGGTATAAATCAAACTTGTACTATACTACTCCACTACCTTAAATTTCGGGGAGAATTTATGACTAAAGTCTTCCTACCATAACTTCTGAGAAGTAATTTATTTACAATGCCTTCTTCAATTTTTACTGTTTTCTAAATTATATTGACATCACACACAAACAGAGAACGCATAGTTTTTAAACCACTAAAAATCAGGATGACTGAAGACAATGCAGTATGTCAAAACTGAAATGTCAGGAAATATTTTAAATCACAAAGTAATATGAAGAAACTTCTACCAGAATTATAGTTTAAGAAAAATAACAAACAAACAGACAGAAAAACACAAACAAACACAAAACTCCCAAATCAGTGATGGACTTGTCAAAAAAGGAATCATTTTATGGGGGAAAAAAAATTACAAAAAATATCTCTTCAAGTCTTCCTCATTTAATTACTGTTTTGGACACCTGATTCAAGAGACTGTATAAAGGAAGAATTAATTTAATCAACAAGCAATTCTCAAGGTAGTTCATCAAGAAGAGCAGTTAACAAAGTGGAAAGACATTTCTGGCCTGGAAGACAGAAGAGTTCATTATCAGAGTAAGCATAATCAGGCCAAAGTGCAATTAAAAGACCATTCATTATGATGGGAAACACAGAAAACAAGGATTACAAGCTTTTCAAAAAACAGTGAAACAAACTTACATGATCTATTTAAAGAAAGGCTTCTTAAATATAGAATTTAATTAAAATACTAATAAAGACTACGCTGAAGACTTCTTGCAAGCATGTCTAAAGCAAGCACAGGAGCTTGAAACTGGACTTCAAGAGTATTCTTCTTGTTGATTTTAGCAGTTCAAAAAAATTTTACTGCCCTTGTGAGTAGTTCTCAGATCACCTTCTCCACCACATAATTTGATGATCTTTATGAAGATCCTTATTAATTAGTACCACAAATGAAACATAGTTTGGTAAATGTATAGAGGTTCAAAAGGTACTGTGAAGTTCAAAAGTGTGAACAAAATGAAACTCTCATATCCCTCTCTGGGGATCTCTGTAGCTTCAGGAGTGTACCTCACGGACAGGAGATGTACCCACCAAAAAATCGGTCTCTTTCAGCCAGGGACATCATTCCCATCATTATAGGAATACTTAGAAAGGGGAGTCTGACAATCAGCAAGTTCATCAACCACTTAACTGTGAAAGGGAGATATGGAATAAAATATTTGCAAAATCACCACAGAGAGGTGTTGAAATGCAGTTGCAGATTTATTCATTTGATATGTCAATGAATCTCGTATCCCAGCTGCTTGTTTTAAATCAAGACTTGGACTTTGTGCTTGGAGGTTGGGATACACTGTGCACAGATTATACTGAGATGATGCAATTCAGTCTCCTGGGTAGCAAGGTAAAGATTTCAGTCAGTATTATTTGAAATTTAGAAGGCATTTGTATCCGTAGCTTTTTAAATACCAGAAGCAACAGCTATATCTACATCTACCTTTTTGTTGTTTCCTGAAAAAATCTCTTAGGTAATGATACACTTCCTTGTTTATAAAATAAAACAGATTTCCACTAGAAGATAAAAAGATTTTGAACGTTACTCACAAAGCTTGTGCTGCTCCGCTCCTAAGAAACTAAGAATACTGTTACCAGATGTTGCATGTGTTGCCCGTGTGCTGAAGCTGGGGAAACTTATGTTTACACTTCATTTACTGTGAGAAGCAAGATGCAGAGAAGACAATGGTATTTACAGGTATCAAGAACCACGCCAAAGAGCTGTGCAGCTCTACTACCCTCTAAACCTGAGGACAACAAATTTCTCAGGCTTTAGCCCAATTTCAGGAGGGTACAAAGTTGTCTTATGCTGTCACTGTATCTTCATCTTCCAGTTTTTCCTAATAACTCTTGAATCATTATCCAATTCCAGTCAAATTTGACAGGGATATAGAAATTTCAAAGGTATTATGTTACTACCAACACTGAAAATATGTAGTTAGGCAGGGAGGAGAAACATATAAATGTTTCCTCACCCCCTCCAAGGAAAAAAACTATAAAATTGAATTCAGTAATTATCAACTTTACAATTTTCACAAATTCATCTAAAGACCAATTTAGTTCAAATTTAAGACTTATGAAAACCTGCCTTCTCTCTTATGGACCTGTACAAACATTGTTTACAATTATTCCCAGTTTTCTGACTTATTTCCATTCAATTGCTGCAAGACTGGAATTTCTTTGTAGTACACATTTATTAAACATTTGGGAAGCATCTCACACACAGTGGGAAATTTTGAAAGGGATTAAGAATAAAAAGTTTATCACTTCTAACTTAGATAGACAGGGGTTTATTGTCAGGATGGGGCACTTCTCTAATGTCAACTTTTTCTCCTTCACCCTAAAAGAAACAAAGGACATTATTTTGGTTCTACATAATCTAAGAAACAAATCAAGATGGAAATTAGCACAGCACTAAAACATTCTTTACTTCTGTATCGGAAGAAATATAAAATTATTCCATAAAAATTAAAGAAATTGCTGTAGAATTGACAAGCAGAAGCAAAACAATATTCACTTTGTGTAAATTTAGACACCCAAACTGCATTTTTGAATCAAAAAGAAAATTTGCTGAGACCACCACAAAGTGAACAGACAGGCAGGTTCTTGTAGAAGGTGATTCAGGGCAGGACTCCATTAACAACATAGAAACCCGCAGAGAATTTGCCTTCTAACTAGTAACACATCTTACACTTCTAAACGTGCAGTTTAATCAAGAATGAAGATCTGAAATCCTTTTTCATCTAATTTCCATTGTTATCTGTAATCTATAGCCAGGCTCAGGAGTTATTAAAGTAATTCTTAATTACAACCCTTTTGGAATAAATAAACATACCAATGCTTGTGGAAAAGGACAGTGGAAAAAAATATGAATCTTCACCTCTACCCTAAGCAGAAATAAGCTCAGGCCTTTCGTATGATTTTGGAAGTTTTCTAGCTTTGTTCACAACTGGAAAGTGGGAAATAAAAAGCTGTGGGAGTGGTAGGCTCATTTACATAGATTTGATTTACACAAATGAAGGATAGTGAGGAATAAATAAACGGAAACCAAGAGAAATTATAACAATTCTAGGAAGTTGCAACGAGCTAAGTGTATTTATTCTTCTGTTTTAAGATAAGAGTAATATTCTAAAGCAGTACTATACAGTACTTTAAATATACAGTCATTTAATAGTTTCTGTAAGACTTTAAACTTTCTGATGAATAATTTATAATTAGCTATGATTAAAAAGTCACTCACAAACAGATAACCCCAGTGAAATAAATGGTACAAAGTGCTTTCTCAATTCATAATATCTTTCTGTTCTGTGTGTTAAAAAGTAAAAAGATTTTACTATAATTACAATTCCATAGCAATGATTTATAAGGAGATATTATATTTGGAGCCCTGACTGATAGCCATCCCTATTGGCTAGTAAAAGGAGTTAAATGTTTCATGTTAATTTGAAACTTCAGTTTAAGACCGCGCCAAAAATGGTTTTTTTTGGTTGGGTTTTTTTCAGATCAAAAAGGGACAAAAGTGAAAATACTTCCAGAAATAAATGCTATGTAATAGAAAAATATCAACCATATGTGCGTTTCAGATTTGCAGATCAAGTTACAAGGTTGGCAATCAGATTTTGACTCCCTAAATATTCTCAGAGTTCTAAATATAATCTTCTTCTGTTCTTCCCCCCCAACCCCTCCCCAAACTGTTCTGTAGCATTGCTGTGTGCAGTAAAGCGAGCTGTCTTGTTCAATTTGGAGAAGATTTGATTCGGTTTGTGAGTAAAATGACATTTAATATTCCAGTACTGTCCTGTACTAGTGTAAAGCAAAGGGTAAAACAATATGATCTTTCCCAGAACTGATACATGACAGAGCAGTCTCAGCCTCTTCAAGTTTTCATTAAAATTTGTGGCAAGTCAAGTAGATACATAAGGACAATTCTTCTGATCATTTTCAGCCTGGTAACTAAGTAAATTCTTGCACTATCTTTATGCCCATCTGCCTCGCTTCCTGTCCTTTCTCTTCCAGTAACTTTTTATGCATGTTGAACCTTCCAAAAAAGTTTCAAAGAGAGGCAAAAGTCTCAGAGAGAATAAACTACTAAAATTCTTTTAAAACTGGTGCTGAGTGGAAGATCTCTCTATTGTTAGTGTTTTCCATAGAACAAAGTCTGATGTATTAGCTAGAGAAATCACGGTGGTCTTGGGCACATGGGAAGGACTTAATCTATTCTTGAAGAGGTGAGATTTTAGGGATCTGCAAGGCAGCAGGTGTCAAGCAGTGTAACGATGTGGGAAATAGGGCAGAATTAATCTATAAAGAATCCCGCTTCTTCGGTTCCACTACTCATGGGACATCTTATTTTTTTATTTGTACTTGTCTGCTTAACAGTCAATATTTGCCTCCAAATCATGATACTGCTGTTCAAAGGAAAAAACCCCAATCTTTTCACAAGTTTAGCTTTTAGGACCAGAACAGGTTACTGTGATCATCAATCCAGGCTGTTAAATTAATGCGAACCTCAGCATTTTCCTAATGTCTTTAGAAAGTCTACAATTTCAGGTGAGCTGAACAAGGATACTTAATTGTGATCTAAAGTTACAGAGAATTTAGCACTCATTACTCGCATTGTTCCAATTTAATATTATTATAAAATTTAATATTTCTCACTGCTAAAGCTATACTTACATTTTCAGTTTGTCAGCTGCCAGTTTTCATTCACCAGATCTTCCAAAAGGCCTTTGCCTTTGTATGATGAATTATAGAACAACCCATAGAGTACTCTTATTACTCTGCTATAATTCACTACAAAGAAAAAAACCACTCTACACGGTAAAAAATATGTTTAAAGTATTTTTAATTTTCTCATCAGTTTTTTCAATATGATCAGTGGCTGGGTACAGTATTCTAGTATTGGTGTAATTGATGTGGTAATAACCCACCTATCTAAAATTATTGAAATTAATACTGCAATTTTACTAGCATTAATTCACCCTTAGCAGCTTATTGTGTTAACTTCATTTCAATACATATGTCATATAAACAAATATGTTGTATTCTCAGTGGCCTAAGTGTAGATTCCCTGTTAAGGATGTATTAAAACTATTTCAAAATTCCTTGCAGTTAATGTGGATAAAAATACTACTTTTTGAGAAGAGCTGAAGACTGGTTCTATGTAGAAGGCATACTGACAGCTTACTAAAAAGTTCAGTCTTGAATCATCTATAATAATAGCTTTTTCTTGGTTTACAAGATGGAGACATTATAGAACAAGGCAAGTTATGAATTCCTTACAATAGTAATAAGAATTCTTATCTGTTATTCTGAAAGGAGAATTGCCAAGAGTTTTTAACATAAAAAACAAACAATAATGTTTTTGACAGAAGGAAGAGTTACAGAGGCAACATAAATATCTAAATTCTCACCAGTAAATCCAAGCCCCACCTGAAGGAAGATATCACAAAACACATACAAACACACATGTAAAAAAATGGGACAAGAAAATCATATGCAGAATTTCACAGCGTCTCCTGTGTCAAAGTAAAACCACAGAAGAGGAGCTTGTTTTAAGCCATCCTGAACTGACTGGAGAGACCTCTGAGTCCACTGACAATTTTTGAAGTCCACCAATACCGGCATGGATCAATCCTTTGCAAGCAACAGATGGGGCTTCAAACTTTATGCCTTACCTGTAGTAAGTTAAGATCTTGTTTTTCTAGTGTTATTTTGTTTTCATTATACTTTGTTTTTAGATGTTATTTTACCATAATATTTTTCTTTAATTATTTTTTTTCATTTCTCTGCTACAATTTCCATAATTTCCATTGGATGGAGTTCTCTTGTTACCAACTTGGCATCGAGTTTATAAAACTGCTATAAAAATGAAATCTAAAATAAATTAATTATTTGACCAGTGTCTAAATCTAATAGAGAGCAAGCTACTCTACAACACTGCATTTTAATAAATATAATGAGAATTAATAATTTTAATGTTAACCTGAAATAAATTACTACAGGAAATCCTGGATGTTTAGAACGACAATGACTTTAAAAACCACAAAGAAGATATTACAATTTTCATATTTTGCATGATAATGGGTTTAAAACAAGGGGGGGGGACACACAATTTAGTTATAAAAAAATTAAATCCTCCCATGGTTGTGTATATGCCATTCTCAAAAAAGTTGAGGGCATAATCTTGACCCAAGAGTGTCAACAAGAAGTCAGATGATTAATTAGCTAGGAAAACAAAAGTAAATTCTCTTAAGAAGAAAATTTCAGAGACAGAATTGTTAAGGATTGTTCTTAGGACGTTTAGATAATGAACATCTTTTCTAGAAAATACACCACATTCTTGTTGCAGACATTATAATCTTAACCACCATTTTATAACATTTACCTAAAGTTTATTTTAAGAGAAGCTTTGTTTTTAACAATCATCTTAAATCCTAGTAAACTGAAGAATTAATTAGCAAGCATGGAGGATCAGCAAACTAATGCTTTAGTCTGTTAAACCATCTGCTCAGGAGCACCCTGCTCAAATCTTGGCATTAGGAGAGGATGGATGAATACTTTTGTCTCTTGCACTTAGTCACAACTTGCCATTCTTTGCTAATGCACATTTTTTTCCTTTAGCTTATGATAAATAAAGTTATAAAGAGGTCGATAATTTATCAGAATTCTGTTGTCATGAAGTTCTACTAAACAGATTGCTAACAAATTTGTCAGAAAATCCTTACTGTAGCCATTCCTCTTATTTCATACCAGATTCCTGCATGAATTCCATAGGCATGCATGAAGGGACATATTCAGCATTATCCTTTGTTTTCTTTGCCCTGTAAAAAGCAGGCCTATGTTCAGTTAAACAAACCAAAGTAGCGTAAAGTAACTGAAGTGTTCAAGGCAATCTGTCCTTCATTTCTGAAGACTATTAATGAATGCTCCATTAATATTTTACTACCTCATTCTTTTTCATTATTAACAAGAACATACTTATCAGATCTGCAGAGGTCCTTGATATCGCAACCCCAATCTGTCTTCATTTTCTAAACTTTTGTGCTAATTCTTTGATTTCATGTTACAGCTTAGTTTCCAGAGAGTGCAGGTACATTTCGATGCATGATGGATCAAGGGGTAGTATTTGGGAATAAGAATAGCCAACAGCCTAGTCTAGTGGAATACTCTTTTTGTTGACACAGAAACTAGTTGTACTTCAGCCACTCTTACAGATTGAAAGGATGGAGGGCTCTCAGCTCCAAACAACGTGGTTGATACAGTAGGAAGCTGTCCAGCAAATCACAGTGTGAAGTCTGCATGGTAGCAAGGGGCACAGAAAAGTGCTCCAAGCAACACACTAGAAGTGGAAGGTACACCGTACCACTGATAACTCAGTTGTTTGCCAAGGACAGAGGAATGTTCTAAATTAAGGCAAAGATCTGGACTAAACCTGGCAATAGATGGCTTCCTCTCCCTCCTTTAACAGCCAGCTTTCTCCTCAGTTGTTTCTTCCTATCTCTTCAGGCAGCCTTGAAGCTGCGAACTTCTAAGAACTACATGGGGAAAGTGTTCCTATCACAATACCTCTGAAGAGAGGTTCCTCTCTCTGTTAAGCCTTATACTCCTTGATTTTGCTCATGCATTACAGACTTGACCCTCCTAACTTGCTTCAACCAGCATTTTCTCATTGACTTCAATTAAGTGAGACCAGGACACAGATAAGGTTCTGTGTGAGAAATCACTGTATTCTAGTAATTGCAGAATTTTTTTCAAAGAACATATTTTATCTGTGTTGATGAAATTAAAATAGGATAGGAAGAGGGAGAAAAAAGCTCAGGCGGAAAGGCTGGCATTTTAATTTTTTTCAGGTTGTTTCTGTAGTAGATTGACCTCCCTCAGATAAATCTGTGCACCATGGAAACTATTTTCTCACCAAAGAAAAATTTCCAAGTTCAGCTGAAGGCCTATACATCAAGTTAAGCATATAGCTAAACTGTGTAACTGTGTAATCTTACTGCCCTCTTCCCATCCTTCCCTCCCGTTGTTTGTCATCCTTACTGTCATATCTGGTTTCAAAGCAGGTTAAGGTCACTGCAGCAGGGCGTGTGCCTTTCACAGTGTTTGTAGACCTCCAGTCCGTGGGAGTATGGGAAAGAAGGGGAGGGAAAACACTTTCTTAGATCTTTGGAGGATAAATAGTAAGGCAATAATAACATGCTGTAAAATAAATGCAATCAACTGATATTTACACAGTCTTTTATCTAAAGTCTCTACTGTGTTCAGCATAATTATAGTGCTGCTCAGGCAAATATATGTGGACAGAATGATTTCTTTATTGCTGTCCTGCTTTACTGTGTATTCACTGATAGCCTACAACTTGCAGATTTAAAATAATAAGAATAGTATGAGTCTCTGTATATATGTCTATATGAGTTTATCAATGCTTACTTTTTGTAAGCACTGATGAACTGGGACCATCTGAGGAAAGGAGAAATTTCTGTTATCCAGACAATTTTATGTAAGAGACAGCCAGCAACAAGGGTCAGCCCAGCCAACTACTGAGACTGGTGCTGAAGCAGTGTCATGGACCTGGTGATGTGCAGCAGAACGGCCTAAAGAGGCCAAATTGAGAGTCCAGGTTTTTTTCTTAACTCTTTATGTATTACAAACAAATAAGTTACTCTCTGATTTTTTTTTTTACCCAAATAAATCACAGGTGTCCAGGGATGTGCAATGGAATATTGCCCTCTGAGACAGCCTCAGAGGCAGAAAGGAGAAAAACAAATGAACTGAGACTCCAAGATAGTGAAGAAAAAGAAGCAAAAGATTAAAGCAATAATGTTGCTTAGAAGTGAATGTAACAGAAAGGCAAAAAAG
This sequence comes from Oxyruncus cristatus, assembly GCA_013399855.1. NCBI lineage: Eukaryota > Metazoa > Chordata > Aves > Passeriformes > Cotingidae > Oxyruncus > Oxyruncus cristatus. The sequence continues at coordinate 76,050 of VXAY01002658.1, forward strand.
ATACACACTGTAAAATCCCACTGACCTCAAGTAAGTTCTGTTTCCTCCTAGTGTGCAGTGGATTGCAACATCCCCTGCCCGTGTTTTTCCTACATGTCTTATCTGAATTCTGCAGCTTTACAATGAGCTGTTTCTTGTTGTGAGAAATCCAATTGTCGTGAGAAAACTACAATACAGCTGTCAGTGGTTAAAGTCCTGAAGTGTCTGAGTGCCTACAACAGTACAGAGAATCCAGAGTCAGAGCTCAACATAAGCTGGACAAGTTCACCCTTTGCAGTCGCTGAACTTGTACTAACTAAATAGACGTGTTTCATCCTTTTCATGTGTACAGCTTTTTAAGAGCTATACATATATGAAGCAAATAAGCCACAACTTTTGCAGGAAACACCTTAACTTCACCATAAGAAATGCATAATATGGATTTTAAGCAACATTTTATGTAGAGCAAAATTCGCTGGTCTCCTGTCCACTGATATTTTTCTGTGCTTTTCAAACAAGAGGAGGGTAGACAGTAATAGGGAGTTTAATACCAGAGATTCTCATCTAACCCACTGTCCTTCTTTTTGTTGTCTTTTTTTTTTTTATTAAATTGCTACACTTCAATGTTTAGGGTGTTGGGGTTTTTGTTTGTTTTTTTTTGGGGGGGGTTGTTAGTTTGTTTATTTTGGTGTTTTTTTTTTTTAATGCATTCTTACATGGAAGCAAGATTATTAGATGACAGGAGAAACAAGGAATGAAATTAAACAGAAGGCAATGTAAATCATAGAGGTAGAGAGAACTGGTGTTCTGCAGGCAGAATCTTCTCTCCTATTTAGTGTTTTGTTTTCAGGATGTATATCTTTGTAATCTTAGATCATATCACCTTGGTAGTGATAACACTTAACATGAATATGTAAAGTGAAAAAAGAGGTGCATCTTTTATTGTCTCAGAATGGACAGGATTTATACAGAGATTATCTGCAGGTGTTTGCTTTTGTTTCTGTTGAAATAATGATTACAAGTGATCATATAAAAGTTTATCAACCTATTTGGTGGTGCCAAATAGATGACAATGACTGGGTGTTATTTGTTTTGTTTCATGACTGTATATGGAACACGTAATGTCAGAGATACCCATTTTCTCCTGAATTTACATGCAGACCTATTCTCCTTCTCATGTGAACTGCAATACTTTCTTCATTAGCATATGCTGTTAATATGTTCATTAAATTCATGTCACATTGTAATTAATCTGAAAATTATGTCATTTCTGCAGAACCTACAACCTCATTATGTTCACAGTATGTATATCACAGCCATTTTATTTCTGAAAGAGGTATGCTTCAATTTGGTTATTAATCAAGGGGTCATTTCTGCCCAATTTACAAGTGATTAACTCTTCACAAGAAATCATTTTGAAGCCTTGGAGTATGATAGTAAGGAAAAAAATTATGATATGCTATACGGGGAAAAAAATTATTGCATAGGACCACTTATTTATTTAGTACATTTAATTATCCCTACAAAAAGTATTTGGTTTGATTCAGCACATGAGGGTCAATATATAAAGCTGAGCAGGATCAAAAACTTAGGAGTAGCTAGAAACTGTGAATTTCCAAACAGAGCATTGATATTTGATTTATAAGAAGTAAGATGATAGCGAATCTGTTTCAAAGTCTTACTGAATAAAAAAATTATTTGCCCATGAATAGTTGTCCATATTATATAGACAGATCAAAATTGTACTAATCAGGTATTCCTGAAAAATACAAATATAATCTCCACATCAGTATGATAGATTTCAGCCCACTGTTTCATTTTCAGCAACTGGTAACAAAATAAAAGTATAGAAGACTATCTCTCCTCACAGGTAAATGTTATTCACTCTAATATATTTTTTTACCACAGTGCAAGGGTTTTTTTTCTTTTAAAATGTGAATGTGTGTTTAGATCTGATTTTCTGGTTGATTTACACCAAGTATCTATTTATAAATGTAAGCAAATGTATTGTCATCATAAAGGAAATATTTCATATGCGGCTTTTGAAAATGTGTAGAAATAACTATGGTGACCAACCATACAAATATAATTTTTTAATAAGAAATTTGCAACTGTTAGTGGCAGGGATTAACATATAGCAGGAATGTAACACAAATTCCTGACCTGACTGATATCAAATACCAGGAGTTTCTGTGGACCTGGATTTCACACTCAGCATTTGGCACCTGAAGAGTTGATTGGCAGTCTATCAGCTACTGCCCATGCAGATTTCATGCTGCCTCAGGTTCTGAGCCCTTTGGAGGAATTGCAGCAGACAGAAGGCACGTTCCAAGTACTACACCTTTAGTTTTTCAGGAGCAGCATACCAGCAATGATCAAAGCAGACATTAGGAAATAAATATATTTTAATAATTGATACTATGGTTCTCTGTGAATATTGGTAGTTAATAAGACACTAAATTTATTAAAGTGTTTCTGAGAAAGACAAAGACTGAATGGTAAATTCTGGGAAAGGAAGTAATATTTGGCAAGATCCTTTTTAACTTCTTTTTTCAAAAAGATGCATTAATCAAATACGTTATAAATTTTGGTTTTCTTCAGAATTAGGGGAACAGCGAGCTTAGGCTGCAGCCTGGTAGTAAGAACAGCACAGCAAACAAACTTCATAGTTCTAAGAGGAAACAGAATATTTATGAATGGAATTATTGGTGTGGTTGCTTGCCACAGTAGGGAAAGGATTCATTGCCCCGAAAGGCAAATTTCCAGTCCTGTGCCAATTCATATGATTATTCAGATTCTCAAAAAAGTCTCTCTGAAGCCCTGTAGTGGCCCAGGGAAGAGGAGGTCTGATGCTTCAAACAGTTACAGAAGAAGGTGGGATATGAAAGGAAGGAAAAATTTAAAGATGTGGTACATGCTAAAGAAACATGTTTGGGTTTTTAAATGTAATTTTGATGAAAGTCTTCATGGCCATTTTTATAAAAAACTCTGCACTGATGAAACAGAGCAAAGAGTTATATTTCAAGAAACCAAAAATATCTGTTTCCCTTGTGCTGTAACAGCCTCCGACACAAGTCAGTGTGAACTGCATATATAATAGATGCATTTACACAGCAAATTAATCTGTGCGTATTATTCAGACCATGAATGATAGAAGACATATTTATGTCCACTAAACCCCTGTACATACCCACATACACACAGCCGCTTAGCTGTGAAACAAAGCGCCGAGGGCACCGCACCTACGAACCTCGGGCATTGATTCGGGTTGCAGGACCACGCTCGGCGGTGGCTGTGGCAAGACGCAGCAGGCCAGGGATTCCCGGCCTGCGCAGCCCCACAGGCATCACTGCCGAGCCGGGAGAACGCCGTGCTCAGCACTCTGCAACACTGCTGGCCCTGCTGGCACCAGCTCGGCTCCTACAGTGCCTGCGGCCACGGGAAGTGTCAGAGTCGGGAGCGGATGAACGGTGGTGTACGGTTCTTTAGATGTTTATTTACCCGCTGGAATAAGGCGAAGCCTACAGACAATTTAGCCATACTGAGGCTGGCGTACCCACTAAACACTTCAGCGAAGGATGAATTACAGCTTCCCGCGGCGTAACTGGTAGTTCTATTCCTGAAGGAGTCTGCAGAGCCCAGTGGACCACTCCGGGTACCAGGGCAAGCTCATTGAGGGGGGCTGTGTAACTGCACAGTGCGAGAACAAAGGGAACAAACCCCGGGACACGCACACGGGGCTGGAGAGGGGCCGCGATGCCGAAAGGAAAAACCCAGGAGCGATGCGGGGCAGCGCCCGGTGCCGGCGGACGCCGCTGCCTTGATGCCTGCCTGCATCCATCCATCCTCCCGCTCCCACTCGCGGCCCGGCGGCGGGACGGGACACGCCGCTCGGCTCGGCTCCCGCCCCTGCCTGCCCGCCGGGCGGGCGGGCTGCCTCGCCTTCCCCGTCCTCCCTCCTCCCTCCGCCGCTCCCTCCTCCCTCCCTCTCTCCCTCGCTGCCTGCCGCCGCCCCCCCCACCCTCACCTCAGCCGCC
>VXAY01002658.1:81313-142757 GCA_013399855.1 Oxyruncus cristatus
GCACGTGCCCGCGCGCACTCCTTCGTAGGTGCGGGGACGCGCCGGGGCTGCCTGTGCGAGACCCTCCCCTCCGGAACGGTGCGGGAGCGCCGTGGGGTCTGTCTGGCGGGAGGTCAGCGCGGCGCCCCGCGGGAATGAGAGCGCAGTGCTATATATTGTAGTTTAAATGCAAATGATCGTGATGTAACGAGCAGTACTGGGCTCATAGGCTGTGGGGCTGCTCTGTATGGGCACCACTTAGTTTACTTCTGGATGGGAATCCAAGAGACATGAAATAGCCAGGACTGTTTCTTTCAGTTCTCCCATGATACGTTATTTAAAACATGAAAAAAAATCTTGTTTTCTCGCGGCTGAAAAGGATAAACAACTTAATCTCTCTTGACCTTTATTCTAGTTTCTTTTTTTCTTTAATGTAGTTATTAGTTGACTGGCTCCTTGTATATATCTGCATTATCTCATCATTTTTATGAAAACATGTCCCAGACTTGATTTGCTTAGCCTCTGTTTAAGAGTTTTATTACAAAAATTATGATGTGACAGATACCTGCACAGCCAACTTTTTTCAGTACTGAAGAAGCACTCAGCAGTCACTTCTGCTAATGCTTGTTTAGATTTTGTTAAAACTTTGCTAACAGGCAAATATGGTTCCCTGCATTTTGCATGCAGAGAGGTAGACCTTAATTTATGACAAGTAACATTTTAAGCCTGATCTCCTGTGTCTGCCAGCTTCTTTATAGGCTAGTTCTGGCTGTTCTGCGTAGGAATATGGAAAGACCGTGCATGAGACAGGGAAGGAACCTTATTTTGACTTTGAAGTATGATTCTGTTTGAAGGGCTGGTTTTTTTTTTGTTTGTTTGCTTTGTGGTTTTTTTTTTTTTTTTTGGCAGGAGCCTATAAGTTGACCCCAATAGCTTTAATTGGATTGGATTGCTAATTATAGTGTGTGTGGATATATTTTGGTTGGATGCAGCAAGTAAGTCAAATTTAAAAAAGGGCCAAAGAAAAACTTCAGAGATAAGAAAATGTCTCTGTTTCCTAGAAGGCTACACATAATATTTGAGTAACTCACAGTTTTTATCTGCTGTGAGTGCATGGTGTGTGTATACACAGATAATATTAGCAAGACTGTCTTATTTTAGACAGTTTATTATGTGATGTATTACTACTTACTCTAACTAGGTTGAATGGATTGAGTAGTCTCCTTGGTTTCATAAATAGGTTCACAGAAAGCAGTATTTCAGTGTCTTGCTCCCTCATTTGTTCTTCATTTTGAGGTATTAATATGCACTAGAAATTGTTGCCTTTTTGACACTGTAACAAATGCTTTGTGAAAGAGAAAATACTTTGTTGGTTTTTTTTTAAGCTTAACCCCAGACCACTTACTAGAGCTCTGCAGTTTGTAGCCCAAGCTTCTGTTTGCAAGATGCTACTCAGAAACCATATCTTGACTTCCTACTACAGTTTGAAACAACATGTGTCTGAAGTTTGTGTAATAACTGAAAGATCCTTCAGGATACCTGGAGTTTGTGTAACACCAACTGATCGTGTATTCTTTCACTTTCTGGGTGCACATTTTCCCAGTTTAAAGGGACTTATTGAATAATAATTTGTATACCCTCAAAGTATTAGTTGCTAAATAACTTTGAAATACTCAATTGTTTTGGAAGGTATCAACCATTACTAGAACAGTTAGTGTTAAAGTACACTTGAAATTTCTGTGCTTAGTAATGACACAGATTCTTGTAACTGTGTGGTTACAGTTTCATTTTGTGCTGTTAATGCAACAGGTGTGGTGGACTTGGTAACATGGTAGCCTAGCTTTCCTTCAGTTTTTGTAACAGACTCAATGTTCTTTTGCATCTTTTATGGCTTGGACATAAATCACTTTGGAGAGTGGAAAGACATGGATATATACTGAGTGAAAACTTAGTTGTACTGTACTTCCATTTTGATGTGGATAATGCATAAATGAATTTTTTTGCTATGAAAGTAATGCACCGTACTGTAACTGCATGCTTTGTAGCTGTTTTAGTTGTGTATCTAACAAAAGCCCTCTGTTCTCTTTTTTTTTCCAACTAATTAAATAAACATTCTGTTTAAAATATGCACTGTACTCCCCTTGAGAACCACAGTAGGAATTCAAAAAGAGAGAAATAGGTAAATGTGTGCAGCCATAAGTTTTGTTTAAAGTTAAAAGGCTGCTTCTATTTTCAGTATTTGTATGAAATTTACAACCCACTTCTTGTTTAAATATTGTCTTACATAAGAAAAAATTGCCAACTTAAGTGGCATTTAAAATTATTCTAGAATATTAAATTAATCTGTGTCATCCTGAATTCTCATTTCATTTGGATATACTTAATAAGAATACCATGGAGGGGACAGGGGATACTCTCTAGCACAGTATGTAGTTCAAGGAGTTCCGTGTGGCTTGGAACAAAGGTATGTTTTCAGTGAGAATCTTGCTTATTTACCAGTACATTTCCTCTTTGCTGTACAGAAGAGACTTCCCAGGAGCACAGGGTCTGCTTGGTAAATAGGTGTGTTGCACTAGTTACTCTTCTTTGGAACACATTGGTGTGGTGTATCAAAGATTACTTTCTAAAGATAAGTTATACAATAACTGGAAAAGCTGATTCAAAGTGTTTAAAAAATATTCTGTTAAAGAGAGAGACTATCCCTCCCCTCCCAAAAAAAACCAAACCCAAAAAACCTCAACCCAACCCAACAAACTACCAACTAATAATCAAACATTGAACATAGAAGTTAACTTCTTAGTGTTTTACTTAGCATAAAAAAAAAATCATCTTTAAAGTTTAGGTTTATATGCTTGTTTGGACTAATTGTATGAACAACATTCTGGGCTACCTACATGAAGAGAATTTATAGATGAAACTTATTTAGACAATTCACTAGTATGTCCTAATAAAAAGACTGCAAAAAATGCAAGGGTGTAGTGGGTGATTATTTGGCATTTTGTTCTTGTTCCATAATTCTAGATCAATGTTAAGTGTGGACATTCAGGTAGTTTGGATGCATGCCGTGGATTTTAAACAGATTATTTTTACCTTGATTATTAAAGATGTTGAAGTGTAGTAGGAAGCTGTGGCAAAGTTAATCCTTCCAAAAAAATCCCCCAAGGTTTAATAACATTAGATGTTGCTTTCGAGGAGAGTAAGCATTTTTGGCTTGGATATGTGAAGGTACTTACTTTTGCTCATTTTAAATGTTCCTTTGATTTTTGATACTGTTTGTGTCAACACTTGTTATGTTTAGGTCAAATGAATTAATACATGTTGAATCCATCTTAACTAATCCTCTTTTTCCACGTGTTCCTGTGTAAGTGTCTAAGTGTGAGTCATACTGATCAAGATAAACATTGAGAATACGTTGTTGCCCTGTGACATTTTTCTGTGTAATATCCTGACTAAAGAACAGTAGTGACTTTTAAATTCCCTTAAGAATGCAACTGGGATCTCAATATTTCATGTACATGTTTGAATTACTTGACAGCATGGTTTGCCAGACTTTCCTGCATTGTCCACGTGGTAAAGTTGTTTGAGTGCCTGCTATAGCAGGACCAGAGATGATGAGCCTCTTTCAGCTTTACTGAGATCGATGAAGGTCTGACCACTGCCTTTTTGTAGCTGTGGAATGGCAGTGCCTAATAGTCAAAACCTTCTTGTACAGCTGATTTAACACCACAGAGTTAATACGTTGTTTCTCAGCTGAGTCCCAGCAATCTTACAAAGCAATTTCTACCAGCACACATTTACTTTTTTCTCTAAGCATTAAGTGTACTTCTTGAGATGTGTAATTGGTGCAGCTTCCCCCATGAACTTTTATTGAAATTATTATTTCCTTTTCTGAATGTATTGATACACTTTGAGACAGAGAATTAAGGTTGTACGTGTGAGTGTCCTGTAATCTGGCTTTTCATATAACATTTGCCAAAGACCTTCAATCTAGTAAGCTCTGCATCTGTGTATAAGCAACAGTATACCCTTGAAAAATATACAATATTCATTTAAGATTGTAGAGAATTCCTTCTGTCCTTAAGAAATTCAGGTATCAAGCTGATGAGAATAGTGCTTTTTGAAGGTGAAGAATAAAGTCCAAAGGTTTTAGGTTAGAAATTGATTCTGTTCTAGTCATGTTGCAGTGTCAGAATTTGACAGTTAGTAGGTTCAGCAATGTTTGATTGCTCTGTAGGAAGAAATCATAAAGTTCATTCCTATTGTTGGAAGACAATTCAGAATTTGATTTATTCAATGTAGAGATGATAAATAAAACCCATTATGAAAGAGTTTGAAAGAAACCTGCTTCGTAGACAAGTCATTGAACTTTTCTCATCTTTTATGTGAATGGCTTGAGGACACTCTTTTTTCTCAGTACTTTCTTGTTACTCTTAGCACTTAACATATTTCTGGTATTTATTCAGCAGTGTGCTCGGTGTTATGTACACAATATGAAGTTGTGCTGCAGAAAAGTTACTATCATAGAAATAATTAAATATGTGAGTTTAATGAAACTTTGTTTTGTATCTCTTGGAAGATATGTTTTTAAAAATCCCTCATTTCAGAATGACTAGGAATTTCCAGGTTCTTTGAACTTTTGAAAATTAGGTTACTCTTTTTTTTCTGAGTCTTTTAGACGTTGAAACCCAATTTTAGTTGTTTTAAAAATATGGAACTTAAGTTTAGTTTTTCTTCATTTCTTGAGTGATTTCTAAATTGTATTTTTAAAGGGTATAGGAACTTCATTTTAAAAAAGACAAGAATGAGTATTCCTACGTTAATCCTTGGCACATTAAACTTATTACATGTATTTTGAAGGGTTGAGTGGAGTAACTTTGACATAGTTGTGACATTCAGCTCAGCTAATACTTGGTTTGACTTCCTCTAAGTCTCAAGACTCTTCCAGGCTCATTGTCTTAGTAACTTTTTTTGATGTATAATTTTAGCCCTCCCTTCTTGAAATATATTCTTTAGTTAAATCTTTAACTTAAAGTGTATTGTTTGGTTAAATTTCAGACATGTACTTTAGTAAGTTTTGTCACTGCTTCTGTCTGCTTTTTAGTTGTTGTCTCATGTGATTGGAAGAGACAGAAAGGATTTAAAGCATTTTTGCCAATAAACACGAGGCAAAACAATGGGTTGTTAATGTTTCACGTGGGATTCTAAAGAAACAATTTAGTTACATTTAGAAACTTCCTTTATACCTTGGTAAACAAAGGCAAGGGTGGCTTTGTTCACCTTACTTTAATTATACCTTTGCCCCTTAAAATAACTTGCTTTGTCATTATAATAGGAAACAAAATACAGAATGATAGTTTCTTCTGTGATAAACTTATTCGGTTGCAGAATCTAAATAAAATATCTAACTTGTATATTAATATTTCAATGTGCCTGTAGTCTCCTAACTAGGCTTATCTGAGAACATATTAGTTATGTGCAACTTTTTGACATACTGAAAGTGAAAATAGAACACTGAAAATATTGAGCATACACGTAAGCATGCTTTAAAGAGAGCTATTTATCTTTTCTAAACTATGTTGTTTTTCCTTACCAAAAGATGTAGGCAGTGCCATTTTCGTATTACGCTCCTCAATATTCCAAACCAAAACTTACGAAATAAAGTTATTAGGAGTAAGTTTTTGATACTAATATTCTTAAAGATACTGAGGCTTCTAGTATGAAATACAGTTTAAAAGGTATTTGCAATGCCTATTGTGGAGATATTTTGGAAATTTTTATATTTGTTTGAAAAGCTGTAAAGTATGAGCATGTCTACTTAGGACATATTTATCTTTAAGCATCTTAATTGTGTGTACATAAAGATTACCATTTTATAAATATAGGATCTATTTTCTTTTAATAATTCTGATTTCTATTTCTCTGCCCTGTCAAATTAGTTTATCCTTTGTTTTGTGTTGGTTCAGTATTGTGGGTTTTTTTTACTTGTTTATTTTTAAAACTTTTTTTATTTTTAATTGACTCTAATAAGTTGGACAAATACTGTTGGTTTAGAGGTTTCTTTTTCTCAGTCTAAGCAGTGGTAGTATTTAAATTAGTCAGTATAACCAGAATTCCATAAGTAGTTGTGAAAGTCTGTATAAATACTGTATGCTTTTTAAGCACTCACCTGAATGTGATTCTTTCATTAACAATAAAGTCTAATTTGATTTAGCATGTTTTGTAGCAGTCTCTGTACTGCAACATGGTCTTTTGTGTAATTTTTGATGATGTGCAATATATCCTCTAATTGTTTGGCCAGACTTTTAGATAACAGCTTTGCTAGGGGAAGAGGATATGCATGCGTTTTTCATATAAATAAAACCTGGATCTCAGCTTCCATTCCTAAAGACAACTCTGTTTTTAGTTTGAAGCCTTGTCTTTTTGAATTCCTTGCTCTGTGATTGCAACCAGTACTGGAAACAGTAAAGTCCTGCTCGGTTGTTTTGGAGGATTCAAACTCAAATTTGGAACACCTCTTAAAAGCTTGATCTGCTACCAAAAAAAAAAAAAAAAAAAGCCTCCAAAGCAAGGAAATAAATGTGTTGTGATGAAAGCCACTAGAGGATGACTGAGAACTGTTTTTTTTGTTGATGTGTCTTGTGGGTTCATGCACAAAATTTTTCAGTTAACTTTCTGAGAAATAAAGAGATAGAGATGATGAGATTTGGCTCTGCTTACATGGGGGACCAAAGAATCTCAGTGAGTCAGGCAAAGTGAATCAGAAAGATTCACTTGCTGTTTTCTCCCCGAACATTTTACTAAACAAATTATTACTTGTAAAAAGGGAAAATGGTAGTTTTCTTATATATAAAGAGAACAAGGTTGGATGATTCACTTTGTTGATAATGGTACAAGAAGTTATGGGGATCATCTCTGGAAGAACTGATTCTGATCCTGTTGGTGTTCTCTCTGGTAACTTGAGTTTGTAAATGTGACAGTATCTGTTTTTTCTCAGCTCCAAAATTGTTGAAAGTAGAAGCCTGTGTTTATGAAAGTTCTTACAACAGAGACCTGAATCATACAATTTACACTGAATTTATGGGTGCTGTCTTCTTTACTCAGCTGTCTCTTGTCGTAGGGGAAATGGGAAGATGCCCAGATTCCAAGGGAGTGTTGTCTGTTCTTATGAATCTCAGTGACTATGCCCTTGCACATAGTTGTTGTTGAGTGTAGACCTGAACCACAGTTTTTAGTTCTTTTGCTTGGAAGGGATTTCCTTCCTTCTAACCATCTACCATGTCTGTGGAGGTACCTGACTGCTACTTTAAAATTAAAGGAAGTTCTCATGCCCATCACAGAAGTTGAGGAAAAGCTGTTTTCCTCCTGAATGTTCCATTGCTCATTTTAATTGTTGACCTTTTAGTTCCAATATGGTAGCATCATGAAGTAAGCTGGTTCTTCTCCAAATTGCTCTTATTCTTAAAGGGCAATAGGAAAACTGAGGTGGTGTTGGATAGTTTTTACCATAGCTTGGGAAAACTGTGAGCCTCAGCTGAGGGATCTGGAACTCTGTTGCGTGTAATAGTTTCTGCTTAATCTTTGGTCAGAAAGTTGCCTTTGCAACCTCTAGAACAAGAAACTTACAATACTAACTCTTTAGAAGTGTGCTGAATTGTTTTATCTAACACTATAGAAGTGGCTTAATAACTTCCCAAAGCAGAAGGGGAAAGTTTTACATTTTTTTAATGGGATTAAAAAAACCTCCCAAACCAGCAGGTATGTGCATAGAATCATAGAATCTCTTAGGTCAGAAAAGACCTATAAGATCGAGTCCAACCATTAACCTAGCACTGCCAAGTCCACCACTAAATTGTGTCCCTAAATTCTTCACATTGCTGACTAATGGAGTAAATTTTTACACCTGCATCAGTGCAGACAGTAGGTTGTTTTATGTATTATGCATATACATGACTGTCTGATACTGTCTGCAGAATACACGCAGTACACTGTTGGAAAGGTATCTTCCATCCAAGTTCTGTCTGATAACATGCGGGATAAAAAAAAGCAATCCAACCTGTTCTTTAGTTGCTGGAACATATAAAAAACCAAATTAAGTTCTTCCCTGTAGGAAATATCTGTAATGCAAAATATGTTCAACTTCAGTTGTTATCTATTTTTCCCCTGTTTCTGTGAGTTCATCCTATAAAGCAGTAAGGTAAACTGTAAAAATTACTCCATACCAGGCGCTGAAACTTGAAGTGCATTGGGAGAGCAGAGTTGATTGCTAATCAGTATTGAAGTTCTATGCCAGATGTGCAGAATAAACATGTCTTCTTGAAGTAGTTAAACTATAGTTGAAATACTATTTTCACGTGAGGGTTCTTGTTCCTTGTGTTTCAGACACCTTCTTTACATTTATACACAATTCTTTAGTACATCTTCAAGAAAGATGGTCTCTGTATGACTGTTTTTCATTTAGGTCAGTTTTGGTCATGATAAGAAGTAATTCTTACTATTCAACCCTTCTGGAGCTTTGCTGAGTGACTTTCAGAGTAAAGGAGTACAGCTTTTAGAAAGCCTCAAAGGAATTTAATAAGGGATAATGTGACAGATGCTCACAAATGGCTTCTTGAAAGTGTAGTGAGAACATAGAACCTTTATTTTCATTAGTCCTTTAGTGCTTTGATTTATCTCCTTCAGCTTCCTGTGTAATTCAGCTTGACTTTTAATTACCCATTAATGGAGCAATCAGTACAACCATACAACTGTTTATAATACTAGGGTTGTTTCTCGTAATATTGTGAAACTAAATTTGGGATAATACAGTTAGTTTTGTCACCATATATATGTGATTTTTGTACTTTGGGGGATTTTGTTCAAAATTCAGTAAAGTAGTACATGTGATGGGTGGCATGCAAGTCTACAGACATACACTTGAGGTTGTTGGGACACTGACATGAAAATCATGTCATAGATCAAATTTTCATTTTGTAACACTAAATCAGTGGGTAAATAGAGAGCTTCAAACATAAATTAATTCATTAAAACTGTGTATCCACTGACATCATGAACTGATTGGTCAGTGTGTGTACATGAATGATCAGTATGTGGGCAGACAAGATTATTGCTCCTTATTACAGAGGTTAATTTCTTATTGCTCTGTCTCTACCAATAACAATAAATTATTTCACTTTTCACAAGTGCACACCAAAATTGGAAAGGACATTAAATATGCCAAAAGATTAAATTTTCTGCAGCATATACCAGCCCAGGCTAAGTACTGAGTGTTGCATTGCTTCATGTGTCTTTATAGCTGGAAAAAAAAATTCAATTGTGATTGCTTCTTAAGGAATGCAGTGAAAGTCTTATAGAAAACTGAACTTAAGCTGGGTATTTGGAAACTGATGTGCCTAGGCTTCCTTCACAGAACAGCTGCTCCTAGGTCACAGTTGTTTGACACCCACCTCTGGGCTTTGTAAAGATTTATGTGTTTGTAATAAGAGCTGATACTGTGCTGCAGTGATCCAGAACAGCAGAACAGCAGCCTGCTTTCAGGCACATATCTTAATCTGTCAGATCTCTTTTCATGCACAGCTGATAGACTTGCTTATCTTGTTTGAAGCAAGCAAACAAAAGTTCTGATAACGTATGAACCAGAAATTAACTCTTGGACCAGTAAGGTGAAGGATGTGGAAATGTATGCTCTGGTTATATCTGCCGTACTGGCTTGCATATAATAGGATGTTTTAACAGCTGAAGTTAGATCAATTAACGTCAGTAAAGCAGTTTCATGTCCTTCCAAAAACTTGAAAGAAATTGTTACATACAACTCTTATGAAAGCTTAAACAGTATTTCAGTCTTAAGGGAGGGTGTAGTTGCGTGGACACAGGTGTGCGGTGTCCTAGAGACAACAGGGTAGGATGCCAATGCAAAAGGTCTTAGTGTCATATCTGCCAGTGCTGTGGGGGTGTCTTAGAGACACTGTAGTCAGTTCTGCTTAAACTTTGCAGTATTAACGAGTTTAGCATTGTAGTTTTTACTTTTATGCAGCTGAAATACTGTGTGTTTTTAAACAATAGTTCAGTGAAAGCAGGACTGAAATGGACACACTTCAGTGTTTCTGTAAAGTCAGGTTCTACTGTATTTTTTTTGTTGCATACCACTTGAAAAAAATACTCATACCAAGTTTTATTTTGCATGCTGCAGCATCCATACAGAAGTAGCCTTCCATCTAGCTGCTGCGTGGTGCAAATACACATTCTTCAAATGATAAATAGGAAATAACCTGCATGCCAATAATGGTTCAGCTTGTAATTGCTAGCATTAAAACATTCCCAGTCCTTTCTTCATTTGTTGCACAGATAGCTTCTAGGGCAGTCATATTTGTTTCTATTGTGTTTACATTTGTTGGTCAGTCTACTAAATGGATATGTATGGGCTGCATTTCATAACATGGAACTTGTATGTAGGTTCCTGTTCCATGCTAGCACTGTGTACATGCATGCTCCTGTGTATACAGCTGTAGAAGGGTGTTCCTTCACCATCAGAAAAATCCCATTTCTTGTTTTCCCACCCTTTTCTGGATGAGCATAATTTGAATGCTTCTGTTTATTTTGAAGGATGAAGGGGAAAGGCAGTTTGCTGCCAAAAGGAAACCTCTCCTGCCCTCTGGCATCTCTTCCTACTTGATTTTAGTGCTATTTATCTCTTCTTAACAGCTGTTAGGTACTCTGAGAATGTGGTGGTCAAAAGAGACTTGTTGCTTCTGAGAGTGGTATGTCCTGTTCCAGGACTAACTTCCCTTCTGTGTCCTGCATGGTGAGCTTTGTAGGGGAAAGAGCACTCCTGTCACTGCCTGGCTTAAAGCTTTGAGAGAATGTGTGCTCCTTCTTTTCATAAACTAAACATTGGTTTGGTTTTGTTCTAGTTTGTTTACTTGGAGATTATGATGATTTTTCAAAAACTCCTGTAAGTTAAGGATTTGTATTGGCTATAAGGAAGTTACAGTGGAAGTAGGAAGAACATTGTAATTCTGTAGCCTTTACTTTTTTTTTTTTTTTAAATAAAGCATTAAAAAACCTAATTACATGGTTGGCAAACTGGTTACTACATTTTTTTAACAATTATGAAAATAGCTGTGTCCATAATACTTAAAGCTTTGGTTTTAAGCTTCTGTACAGGACTTTTCCTTCCACTTTCTTGCACTCTTGATATGATCAATGTACCCATAATAAAGGAACCACTTGTCCATTACACAAATGCTGACAAATGTTGGAATGGGTAAAGCTCCTGTGTGTTCAGAGTTGGACCTGTGGATCAGTACCAGCAGCCTTTAATTTAAGAGCATCCTGTGCATTAGTGGGAGAGAATTCTGTTGTGCGCATTTTGTGAAAGTTCCGTATGACTTAAAATTTAACACATTCTGCTGCTTTTTAGTGCTGCAGTGTTCGTGGAAAATGTGCTGTAAGACTAAAAACATGATCCTGTTATATGGTTAATTAAAAAAAAGGCAGATTTTAATGTGAGCTCAGTCAGTGAAATACATCAACAAAGACTTTTTTTGTTGGCTGTCAAGTGAGAAAAACAGAAAAGACTTAAATGCTTTATCTAATATTTCCTTCCAGGCTGACTCATCAGTAGAAATTGTGAAGAGCTGCAGAAAAGAAGCCAAACAGACAAGCTGATAACTCAAAGAAATACTCTTTTGAGTTGGGGGTTCAGAGTGGAGTCATCATGAGCGATGTTACCATTGTGAAGGAAGGCTGGGTACAGAAGAGGGGTAAGTTCTGCCTTTTGATGGAAGGTTTTTCTGATGTATTGTACACTGTGTGCAATGGTATTACATGGTTACACATATGAACGCTCTTGATTTATCTTCGGGTCTACAGCAAGTTAATCTGACCATATGGAATTAGTGGCCATTAAGGCCTTGGTGTTGTTGATACTTAACCCTCAGCACTGGCTCTGTTTATAGGGCTAACTCACAGTGAAGGGGAAGTTGGACTCAGTAATTCCCACTTAACCTTGTTGTTGCAGCTGCCGTTGCCTGTGTATCAGACTAAATAGGCTGTTGCGGCAGCTGGAAGAGGTAGTAATACAGGTGCACAGTAGACGCTTGCCTGGAAGCTGCTGCAGGTGTGATACTTTGTGTGAAACTTCCTACGTGCCAAAATCATCCAGTGTGTTTCAGCCTGTATTACAAATGCAAGTAGTCCCGCTAAAATCCACATAGTACTTGCATAAAGCTCAGCATGCACCTAATTACTTCACAGACCTGGAAGTCATATGATTAGAGAATAATTATAAGTCAATCTAAACTATGATTTTCTCTTATTTTGAATTCTTATGAGTTCTTGAGATGTCACTTTATAATGTGTCCCCATGTGATTTACAAATTTGGGAAGGTTGCTGTATGTTAAGCTTTGAGTGGGAAACTTCTCGAAATATCTAGCATTTGTATCATGTAATGAAGTTTGGATGAAATCTTTCATGCTTCATGCTGCTCTGCTTTAGGTTGTGGTTGCACATAAGATTATTTCCAAAAAACATAATCTCCCTTGCAGAGAGAAGGTGATCTGGATTTTAGGTTGACTTATGCCATGAGTTTCTGTGATTCTAGCCCAGAAAGACTTAGACTGAAATAGTAGATACAAAATTACCCTTTAATTTATAAAGAAATGCTTTGTTTCAATAGCAGTGTGTGAAGACAAAGATCACTATTAGCTTTATTATTGCAGATTGACATTAAATGTCAAAGAATCCAAGAGAATTAGAGAATAAGTTTATTATTCTTTTATTGTTCCTGCATAAATTGTATTTTGGGATGTATTATGGGTATTGTAGATGAAAATGAGCTAAACTATATGAAGCTTAAGGCCTGCTTCCTATTTTGGAGTATATGCTTATATTTATAACAAATAAAATTTTACATGGCAGGAACTATATAAAATCTTAAATTATTTTTCCTTCCCATCTTGTTGTTTACTCAGTTTGGGGATCTGATTTCCTTTTTCAGTTATTTCATATAAATTTCTTTCAAATGATTAGGATGCTCCAAATAATTTTCTTTTACATGACATCCATTCCTTCATGTCTTATTGCTTGTTCTTGTTACATCCTGGTATCAACTGTGTGAGCACTGGATATGCATATGTTAATCACCAGGGACCAGAAAAGGACAATGTACAATGAAACTCAATGTCTTAATATTTGATATTCTGAAACGTAAAATAAAGGTTTTTCTCCTCATGCTGTTTTACTGTCTATTAATTAAAGAAAAGCCCACTGAGTTGGCATTTTGATGTTAGTTTTGTCAGTAATTGTTTTCTAATTAAAGACTTTTATTGTAATGCATTTTTTCTTAAATAACTGTGTGTGAATTTATGGTTGTTTGTTTTAAATTTCTTGCTGTAGGTAACTGCAGGTTTTTAGTGTTTAGGGTTTTTTTTTTTTAATTAGATCTAATATTGTCCTTAATTTTCTGTGTCTGACTTATTCTGTTTGTTGGTGTGTTAAAGTGTTCTCTTTGATTGTTTCTGAAAACAAAAGGAAAAGTGCAGTGTGTTTTACAATGTCAAGAATTTGTAAGCCTCTAATTCAATGGTTATACATTTCATGTAATTACAACTTTTACTCTGACCTTGCTCTGGAGCAAGAGAATCAAAGTTGTTAAGTGCATTTTTTGAATGTTACGAAGACAAAGTATCTAACCTTAATCTAAATTCTTAAAATTGGAATACACTCAATAGACACTTCTTATTTTGGCAGCTGAATATTCTCTCTCTATACTAAGAAGCATCGTGGGATTGGGTAAAGCTGCCTTACTTCCATAAGCTAATGTGCTGTTACAATTTTAAAGTGAATTCTCTGATCATCAGCACTTGATACTCATTGGCTCAGTTCCCAGGGTTGTTTTGGTAGGCACAAACCAGGTTCCACCTGAAGGAAGGTGAGCATGGGATCTCTTCTCGAGGCAGACACCTAGTGAACTCCAGCCCCAGCGACCAGTCCTGTGGACTGTCCTGAACCACATGTATGGTGCACCATTCAATCTGAGACTCCAGACTGAATTTACCTTGAAATAAATCTTGTAAACCCTGCCTGCTGGGGACATAGGGACCTGGGCATCAGCTGCTTCAGTTGACTGATCTATTTCTCTTTTTGCCAAATTACTTGGTCACGTGGATATAGCCTTGGACCTTTTAAAATTGTCCCTCTCAGCAGTCAGAATGGTTTGTGATACAAGAAAAAAACTCAATTTCTCTTTGTGATTCACTGCCCAGTCAAGGAGTATTAGGATGACTTGCAAGTATGGGGATGAAGAATGGTTCTGAGGAGGTGTCTCATGAGACAGGTCATTACAAAGGCGAGTTAAGCAAAGTGAATGTAGGAATGAGAGGGGAGGACTAGAAGTTGAGCTGTGGATCTCCTTCTGAATTGACATTCTGCTAGAGAGAGGCTAGAGAAGGTAGAGTATGTTAGAGCACTGTGATACAATTCTTAATGGCTGTGAAATGCACTAAGAAAAGTGTTTGCTTTGTTATCCTTAGTACTGTATCCATGCCAGTAATAGAGGGCTGAGGGCTATTTGTTTGTTAGCTTTTAACCCTGCTGTTGAGCACTGAAGAATCAGATGTGATGCTACACAGTTGGCTTCAAAACCCTGTTTTTCTGTGTGTGCTTAAATGAGGAACCCATCGAGGTATAACTGTTTTACTCAATGTTAAGAAACTGCCAGAGTTAAATTTATTTATCATCATACTTGGGCTTTGAGTAGTCTTTAGGGGAAGATGTTTCAGTGTGGTAAGGCAAGATGATACCGAGGAAGAGTAAACTGTTATGTGTGAAAGTTCAAATGGGCAGAGATGACAGGCTAGAGGTGAGAACTTTGGACAACAGAAGACACAAAACCCAAAAGGAAGCAGTGCCTGAGAAGCTTGGTGAACCTCAGGTGCAGTCAGGTCTGGACCTCCCTGAGCAAGTAATGCAGCCAAGTGGGAGCAGATTCAGAGAATGAAGTAATTGGTAATAAGGATTTGATACTTATCAACACTCAGTATGTTTGCAAAGTGAAGTGGGTGTTACTTTGGACCATCTCCTGTCTGCTCCTGTGCCTCTTTGGCACTGGTAGTGCTCCTGGAGTGCATCATGTGGCTTTTAGTTTCATCTGGAAGGAACCTGGTTTGTGCACTCTGGGACCGCTTCATGCAGCAACTGGAAGTGCATTAACTATGGTGATAGGAAGATTTGTTGCGAAAGTGCTCTCCGTATCTGAACTAAAGTGCTAATTCAGATGTATCCTGTGAGACATCGGAACCGTACAAGTGGAGAGCCAGCGGAGCAGTCTCCTTAACCGAGTCTCTGTTCAGGCAAGAGAGGAGTGGGAATGTCTTTTGTATGGATGATTTTATGTTTGTAACTTACTGTCTTAGATCTAGTGATAAGAACCAAGTGTCTCATGGCCTACGTCTGTGCATGCTGCTGCAAAGATATTCTTGCAATTCACCGTCTCAGTGAGGTTAAAATTTTCTTTTTTTCTGTTCTCCATTTATTCTTGTAGCCAGATTAGGAGAGAGATGGGTTGTCTTCCTTTATGAGTTTACTTTTTAGATGACACCAATGTTTTTCCTTGTCAGGCATACAGATGAAAGGGATTTTGACTAAAAATCCTGAATACAGTGACCTGAACCTTGCTGCTGATAAGCAGAAATTAAACATTTGACATTTATGCAGTTAGTGTATGCACTCTGCAGTAATTGCTGAAATGACTTACATTTTGGATTTGCTTATAAGCACAATGTTTTGCAGAGTGTTTTTTTAATATTATTGTAAGAGTTAGTATTTTTAATTTTACTTAACATGCTTTCACTGTATTTACTAATTTAAATTTAGTGTTTTATTGGGGGGATATGTTTTTAATTTATCAATTTGGAAACTGCTGTTTTTTTACATGGATAAACTTACTTAGTATGATTAAGCTATATCATTACAAAAGTGAATTTTATGCAGTTTTATGGAGTTTTATGCAATTTTATGGAGTTTTATAATTCAGTTGGTATTTTTTTCCTTAAAGCCAAAGTGTCCCGAGTTGTAGAGTTGACCTTGTCTGTGATCTATAATACTCACAACAGTTAGATTTAAGAGTCATTAATAACTATGGTTAATTCCAACCTAATTTCCTTATATATAACTTGTGGACAAGATTTTAATTAATTTAAACATATGAAAAGGTTTAAGAGTCTTTGTTACCATGTTACTGAAAGATCATTTGGGACAAAAGAAAAATTGACAAAGATGCTAACTTTTAAAGGATGCAGTTTTAAATTTAATGTGTCAACTAACTTTTTCTTTAATTGAAAGAGTAAGGTTTTCTTGGAGGACATACCTGTGTATTGCATAACAAGATGGCTAAATCATTATTTAAAGATGAAGCAAAATGATGTCTGTTCAAGTTAGTGCTTGTGTTGTCATACTTCAATTACCATACTTCTGTTTGGGCTTCTGTGTTCCAGTGTGTTACACTAGATAATGCTGTTGTGGCAGTCTTTGCATGGGTTACATGATATATTTTTACCCAAATTTTATTGAATAGATAATATATCTGACTTGTATTTTGGGGTGAACTTAATATAATCTTAAATGTTTAATGTTCTTGTTTTATGTTTCAACACTCACCTGAAGTACAGAAGTACTAGTATTCCAATTTTATAGAGAGGGTACTGAAGTACAAAATTGCTGTGGCTTAATGTAAGAAGTTTGATGTAATGAGATGGTGGTAAAAAAACAGATGTCATGAAGCTTTCCTATAATGAGATTGTCCTGTAAATAATGCATCACTGAAATACTGTAATATAATTTTTACTGAATGTTTTTCTTTTTTTTTGTTGTCTTTTTTTTTTTTTAATACAACCTTTTGTAACTTGTTAGTATCTAAACTTAAAGTAGTGTTAATATTTCTAAACCTATACAGTTTATAGGATAAGTTGGGTTTGATTTACTGTGATGAGATTCACTCAACTGCTGGTCTGTTTTCATTTTTGCAGTTCAGGGCATGATGCAGGTATCATGGGATTTTAAGAAATAACCACATGGAAAATATTTTCTGTTGGTGTATCTACTATCAAGAGAAATAAATAGTGTAGTAGAATAAATCTGTTGTTCCAAATAGGAATACAATTGCTGTTTAAAGGGCTAATTATTAATAGTCTTAGAGTAACATGTCCTCTCCCCTCCTCCCCCTGGCTCAAAACCAGAAAAAGAGCTGTATTATTTCATTTAATGGACATGAAGTTTTACAGTTGAACCAAGACCAAACAGATGTTAATTTTGGAAATACACACTGGAGACTGAGTTCATGTGATATGATTTTTTTTGTGTGTGTGTGGTTGTTTTTTTTTTGTTTTGTTTTCTTGAGGGGGGGGCCATAAATGCCTTGATTGAAAAATTAATCTCAGAAGTTATGGTATTAATTGAGTGTTATTCACAACCTGTCAGAAGTCTTGTTTGCAGATTGTCTAAATTATTTGAGCAGTTTAACACACCTCTAAGAAAGACAAGTTTAAATGGACTATATTGAACATCTGCTACACAAAGTAGAAGAAATCGAAACAATTTTTTTTCTAATTGTCTTAGCAAATAGTAGTTTAAGGTAAAGTCTTGATTGATGAACCACTTGAAACTAAATAAGCCTTTCATATTGTAATTGTTTTACTCTAACTCTGTGTAATTAATAGAAAATGTGAGTAACTGTATGGTTCCAATAAAATTTATGAATATAAAACAGATGGTTCCATGTGGACCGAAGAGAGAAAAATTGACAGTGCAAGCTTTCTAATACCCATATATGTAAGCTAGATTTTTTTGTTTTTTAATTCCCAAGTAGTTCAGAGATTGCTGTATCATGCACTCAGTGTAGAAATGGATTTAGGTAAAACTGTAAAGTTGCTTGCAGTCAGGGAAACCTCATACCCAGGTTTTTTTTTCTTTGCTTCCACATACACTCTGAGCAGAGATCTGTGTATTTAGAGGCTGTTTTCCTGCAGCTACCCCACTGGGAGGAAGGGCCTTGGGCCCTTCCTCTATCCCACTGTCTCTGTAGTTGGCTATCAAGATCTTCTTTTTGAAATAATTATAACCTTTTTAACCATACTTGACCTTGAAGGAGGATCAGAACCATATGAAAATCCTAAACTTCATGTAACTAGCGTGAGTGTAGGGTGTTCTCTTTGCTTAATAACTTTATTCCGGGTACTTTTTAGGTACTACATGAGTGTAGTTTTTGCAGCTCTCCACCTTGTATTATTACCAGTTTCTGGTTAAAGGCAGTTTGCTATAGCAATTGAAATGTAAAATATTTTAAACAGTCTTTCAAGATTTTTCTCTGCAATATCCTTGCTGAATGGCAGTTTAGGTAATTGTGCATTGTTGATCAATTTTTAAATTGTTTTTGTTTCATTTTACCTCTAATACAGACTGTTTTCAGTTTTTAAACAGTTGTACAGTTGTGATTCTCATTGGTAAAAATGGTGCTCTTCTAGATGGAGCTGTATTGTAGATGACAGTGGCTAAAATTCTGTGCCTGTTCTTTGCATGTATTAGATCCTGCCACTAATACATCAGATAGAAGATACAGTAATATAAAGGGAGGAGGGTGTTCTTCTATGTCTGTACTAACAGGGTATTATTAACATGGAACATTCACGGGAAAATCAGTGTGTTTGACCTTGGTGTATTGATGTTCAGATTTTTGAAAAGAAGTTAACCAAATTTAATACCTAAACTGAATCCTTGTTTATTTTCCTTTCAGTTGCTTTTAAGGCATGTTTCTGGTGCTTATGGCTTTGAGCTTTCTCATATCCTGAGTTTTGTGGTAGAAAAGTGCTATTCCTGACAAGAACAGGTCACTTGTTACATGGGGAAAATACTTAGGCAATGGGTGTTTTTGAGTATCGTGGACACACTGGCTTTACATGTTCCTGTATGTCTGTTCCATTTCCTGTATAATGATTGCTGCCTGGTTGCTCATGTTCTGGAGGTTTTTTCCATTCATACTGCTTTCTCTTATTCATACCAGTTTGTTACCAATGAGGGCAGTACTTCTAAAGAAGCACAGTTAAATATTCTCTGTTGCAAGGATAAGGGAAGTAAGATGTTAACAATTCATTGCCCTTTTCCTGCTCACAGCCCTTTTGGCTTGGTGATACTGCATGACCAACAGCAAATGTCCAACATTGGGGAAGAATTTGAGGAACTGTTTTGCAAATACATGTTTTCTATTTAATACTTCTACTTTTTACTTGAAGCTTAAATAGTCACACTGGGTAATGCCTTTGTCATACTGTAATATGTTGGTTAAACTTAAAATTCTTTTGTGTTTAGGTCACTTTCACATTGAAAACATAGTTCTTACAAGGATAATTTGCTTGTAATACCAGAACTTTTGATACCTGATAAAAAATCATCTTCCCTCAGTATACCTACATGTCAGTCAATGAAATCTCCCAAGTCTTTGTGATTTATTTTATTTCAGAGGAAATCCATGTACCTGTTCTTCTCACCTCAGGTCAATCAGCTTATGGCCTCTATGGAACCCACTTCTTTAATACTACCCCTGCTGTAATCTGTAAAAACATTAATAAGGTCAACAGCTGTGATGTGAAACTAGGTCCTGAAGGAGTTTTAGGACTGGACTGAGAAGTCAGAGTTTTAGGGCATGAATATCAAAGAGGAAACTGAGACTGCAAATTGAGATTCAGCTTAGGGAAGTGATCAGACTAGTGAAAATTTAGGGAGCAAATAGACAGTGGAAGGCAAGGGAAAAAGGTTTGTAACCACTCTGAATGCTGTCTTGTTTGCTTTTTGCTTTCTTAGAGGAACTGTTGACCCTTCATGAGCATCTCTACAAACTGTTGACAAAATTGAGAGGGTTTTTTTCCATCAAAACATGGAAAGATGCTGATAGCGCATGGGATTTATTCAACCTCCAAGTTCTTGAGAGCAGTTTGATCTTTCCTTGCAGGCAAAACATTGTTACTCAGTTCCAGCAACACAGACCTCGATTTACTCGGAGAGGGTTTCCTGGCTCTCTGGGTAAGACTGCATCAGCACAATAGAGCCAAATCTTTGGAAAGGTGCTTACATTTTGGTGTTCATACTATATGTTTCTACATCTTTGCTTTGGATGCACTATCATGTCTGTTCCTATGGACTTGGGAACCTCTTGGCAGTAGGAATATGAGTTGTGGTCACGCTGTAAGCCACAGCTTGTAATAGTTGGTAATTGGAAGATATACTTCAGGTGATTACTCCTTGTCTGTAATGCAGGTGTACCTCCAGTCGTCTTCAGTAGCATCTCTTACTGTGTCTCAACTAGTCTGAGATGTTATTGATTACTTCCCTTGCAAATCAGAGCATTGTTACCTTACTTTTTGTAAATCTGAGTACATTTCTTTGTAATCAGATCACTCCACCTAACATCTTGTTGACTGTAAATTCTGAATTTATAGTTTGCTTTCTTATAAAGTGCTTTCTTAAAAACTAATAGGAAGATAGGAAATAAATGTATCAGATGCCAGAACACTGATAAGAAAACATGTTCCCTTTTTCTACATAGAAGTTCATTTTCAAACTGATGGCTGTCTTTCAGGGTAGTCTTCCCAAAAATATTTAATTACAACATAGTAGCATCCAGTTTCATTAGTTACCATTTTTATACTGAAATTCCAAACTATATATTTCCCAGTTATTCACACTTGAACAGTTGAAGTATAAGAAAAAAATTCACTGAGCATAGCTTCCTAATGGGCTTTGTCATGCTAAGAAAGTTACTGAAACCAGAATAGTCTTCATAAATAGCTGCTAACTGGGCCTAGGTGCTGAGAACCACACCATCAGCAAGAGATATGAGTGCTACTGGATACAAGTGCTCTATGCTTTTTGTTGAGATAAACGTGGGGACAACTGTGTTTGTAATAAAGAAAGACATGTAAGATGGTAAATTATGTAAAAAAATAAGGCCAACAGTGTCTTAAGTTTGGCACTAAGTGTTGTGGAAACCTGAATTTGTCCAAGTCACAGTTTCCCTCAGATAAAATGGAAATAGTATTGTTACTTCACCTCAGAGACTTCCTGAATGTGAGTTTGTTTGTCGTTGAGAAACTTTTGAGTGCCTTATATTACGATATTCAGGCTTTTAAAAATATAATTTTATGTAATTAAAATATAATTTTTATATAGGAAGTAAAATAATTCTAATAGTTGAAGTTCAGCCTGAAGGAGAAGCAATAGATTTTGTGGGTTTCATTTATCCTCCTGACATGTTGCAGAGGAAGAGGTAAAATCACTTAGGTCATACAAAGGGAGAAGTTGTTAAGAAGATGAAAAAAATCTTAAGGTTAGTTCTTTTGTGGCTGTCGTGGTTTAGCCATGACATGGTTTAGCCAGTGGCATGTCTTCCAGAGATACTGGAGGAAACCCTTGAACAATGATCACTGGGAAAGAGTAATCCATGGGAACATGACAACATCTCTACCTAAACCTGCACGCTTTTGACCCTATGAAACTGTGTAGATGAAGCAGTGGTATAACTTCTACGCACATGAAAATACTTACAAAATATTGTGCTTTCATGTAGCATCGTTTGCTTTACTTAAATCTAGCGTTCACTCACTTTGTTTTGAACTGTGCTGGCTTTCATAATGTCATGCCAGTTTATGTATGCTGACTAACACATTGGAAACTTTTCTGAGCAAGTTTATTCTTATCTTGAGAAACAGCAGCAACTACTGTATTTTAATTAGAAGCTTGTGGACTTGCCCCTGATAGATGCTGTTCCGTGTTTGCTTGAAATTTATGTTAAGCGGAATCTGTTACTGAAATGGGGGAAGTGTCATGTCCTCTTCTTGCTCTGTTGTGTTGGCACTTGTGTTCATAATGGTGACATGGTGAATCATGCCAGGAAATTTATCTGGATGAAAAGGAATCTATTTTTATTTTCCTAGCTAACTTTCAGATGGATCATTTCCCTGACCTGACTCACTGTGTAGTTGCATGAACAGTAGTGCTGGCGCACATGGGAATGGGTGAGTGGCCATGTGGTGGGGCAGGACATGTCCCTCCTAGTGGCAGCTCCCTCTTTGCAAGAGTAAACTGGCTACAGAACTGCACCTAGAACTTAGATTATCACTACCACCAGACTCTGGCACAACTTGTTTTTATTTCAAGATGTTTTTCTTTGAAGGTCATGTTTAGAAAAGAACCACTGATTTACTCTCTATGCTAGTCCTAAATGTGATGGAATTAAAAAATGCCACCAGGAGGTTAGCTAGTTACTGTGTGTCTTTGGTTTTTAAACAAACAAAATTTTTTCGCAGAATAGTGACCTGGCTAATGTCTGAAGTGGTTCCTTAATCCAAATGGCAGAGTAGCTTTGTAATCCTCTTGGGTTTAGAGTTTGAAAGCTGTTTAAAAAGAGTATTTTAACTAAAAGAAAACCTCCAAAGTTTATGATAGATACTTTTCTGAGGCTAGTGAGTTGTTGGCTTCTAGGTATTACTCAAGATTAAAGTTATACTCAGTGATTCTCAGAGTTCAGAATATACACACTGTCTTGGTGGACAATCAGTGAAACTTTGGGTAATGTTGATTTGTAAGCCTCTTGAGTTTTCTCATGGAGTTTCTGTAGAGTTGCTGGTAAACTTGGTAGGATTTCTGTAAAGTAGGTTTTGTCTGAAATTCATTCTTTGCAAACATACTGCTGGGTTTGCTCGTTTATATACAAAAATTTGGAGAATGATCAAGCCTTTTCAGATTTCAACTTGCAAAGTGGATATTTTAAATAAATTTCTTGTTGTAAACATTTGTGTTTGGGATTCCTTTGGGCATTTTTCAATCACAGTCAGCATCTTAAAAGTTTTGCACCATGTGCATAGGATTTTGTGGGGGACTACTGTTGGCACAAAGAGGTTTATGTAGAGAAGATGAACTTTTCCCTCACTTGATCCAACCATGCTTTCTCCAAAGGAGACAAGACATTGCTGTTATATGCAGCTCTGTGGACACCCATGCTGGTACTAGATGATATTAGATGAAATGGATGAATTTCATGAAAAATGAAACAAACAAAAAGAGCCAAAAGCCCCAAACCAACCCAACCTGGCCCTGCTGCTATTAAGGATCTTTACAAACGCTTTGTGTTCCCCTGCACCCTCTCCAGGGTAGAGAAGAAGGTAGCTGCAGAGGTTATTTATGACAAGATGACAACTTAGAGAAGCAGTTATGGTCATAGTGCATTTTTTGTGGTATACAATAACTGTGTAAGACACATGTATGTATTAGTCTCAGTGAGATTATTTTTTGTGCCAGCCTCACAAGTATCAGTGTAGTCATTAACGGATAATTACACAAATGTTGAGTATATTGGTAATGAGGGTTTAAATAATCTGCTCTAAATAAGTAATATTTATTATTATTATTTGCCTTTGATAATAAAAACTTGAACCACTCAAACAAGGTCACATTCTAGACAATTCTAACATTAATAGGTATTTTGTGTGCTTTTGAAGAACATACTTCAATAATTTAACTTATTCTTACGTAAGAATATAAAAAATGAATTTGTGTTGTTTCTTTTAGTGAATTTTGCTGTAAAAAAGGTACAAGTTGGTACTCTAGAGCTGAGTAGAATAAATGGGGAGAAAAAAGCTTTTTATTGAGAGGCAACATGAGTGCCAAAGCGTCACTGTCTAGTCATCCATAGTAGGTCTGACTTTTCCGTACAGAAGTAAAGTGTCTCTATAATAAAGTGAGTTTTGCTGGATAGAAAATCACAGGTCATCATATTCAGTGAAATAATTGTCACTGGTAAATTACCTCACAATAGGCATTTTGTATTTTTGTAGTAAATAGAATCCTGCATTATAGCTTTAGCATATTAATAGCCTTTCCTTTCTTGCAATGCACTGTATTCCCTAAAAGCCATCTGTGGTTGGTGGACTGTTCATGTCAATGTATTTGTAGCTTTAGCATAGAGGAAAACTTTATACTGATTACATACGTGGTTTATAAAAAGGGTGGCTCACCATGATCTCTCTTTTTGCCAACTGACATATTTAAAAATGCTCCAAATAACCTCTCATCTTTGGAGTTCCTTGAAAATCGGTTTATATTTCTTCACTTAAGAGTGTGTATTTTTTAATACACAAACCAAGAAATTAAGCAATTTATTAACATTTTAATTTTTCCTCAGAATAGATAAATATTAACAATTGCTCTCTACTGAGAAGATTGAGGCATTGTGATTTAACCAGTGTTACACAGTATTGAATGCTATTTGGAGCACACCATATAGGAAGAGAATGGTGTTTAGAAATGAACCATCTGAAATATGAAAGGTTTTACTGCACATAAAGCCTTACAGTGGCTTAAAATCAGAAAGATAGAACTCAATAAAGCATGTGAAGTTGGCAGTTTCCTTAAGTCCTCACTATGAGTGTCATTTTTGTCAATTTTAACTGCGTTACTATTTCTTTTTAACTGTGGGATGGTGTGAGCTGCTGTGGAGCCTGGGGTATGGAGCAGGTACCAAGAGCAGTACAGATCAGGAGAACTTTCTCAGAGCCTGTTGTAAGGATAATGTTCAAGGAAATAGCCTTTTATGCTCATGCCATGCACAAGAGCACTTTTCTTTCTGAAAGAAAAATATTCATTGATGGTTTCAGCTTCTACCATAGTTAGAGATTCTGTTCTCAGTTTGAAATGATAAAACCGGAAGAATTGGAATGCTTTACAGATATTTTCCTTTTGATTCATACTTTAACTCTTTATTCCTGGTGTAAAAGTCTGTCATTAGTTTCACTACGTGTCTCCCTTGGATACAGTTGTTCCCTGGTCTTGTCTGAAAGAGTCGCTGGTAAGAGCTATTATTTTTTCATGGTTCTAAGCAGCTGCTGAGCCTGTCAAGAGTAGAGCACTTGATAAAACTGGAAGGATACAGAGGATGGAGACCTTTAAAAAATGGGGTAGATAGGCTGGGAAAGTGAGCAACTTTGGTATGGAAATGAAGTAACCGTGTCACTAGATACAGCATCAAAGAATAAAAAAATAGAGAAAGTTTAATGTGAAGATAGAGTTTTAAAAAAAAACAACCTGAAAGCTCACGTTGGAGAGACTGGTAATCTTTAGTTACTTTAGAATGAATTGCAGTATCTTCTGTAATGCTGCAACACATCCTTGCCTTACACTGATTAGAAAAAAGTTAAATGAAATCTATCATTTTTTTCTTTGGGTTTTTTATTTGCTTTGTTTACAATGCTATTATGTAATTATAAGAGGAAAAAAAAGAAAAAAAATAATCCCGGGAAACTCTGGGCTCAAAATCTACATTGCAAAGTAAGGGAATACAAGAAAAAAATAAATTTATGTATCTTGGTAATAAGGTGCCTGTCATCTGGGGATTTCAGTAAGGAGCTAGTATTACAAATTGGCAAGGCAACAGTTTCATTTATGAACTAAATAAGATATGGTCATAAAAATCCATGTTTTAAAGACCAGGGTGTGAAACTTCAACTCAGATACTGCTTTCCATCTCAACATATGGATGTGAAAGCTGGAAATCCAACAAAGGTACAGACGTCTAAATGCTTTTGAAAGCAAATGCCTTAGAAAAATACTATGTATTAAATGGAATGAATTTATAACAGATGCCAAGATTCATTAGACAGCTCAAAACCCCCTTGGCTCTAAAGTTATCCAGAAAAGAAAATGGAATTATCATCTGGAACATATGTTAAGAATGAAGCCAGAGCATCTGTCATGGAAAGCATGCCACTGGGCAGCTGGAGGAACACACAAAAAGCACCAACTGAAGGAGTCTCTCCATTGAACAACACCTAAGGTAAAAAAGTTGTGGGACATTGCACCGGATGCATAAGGAATGGCTCAGAGTAGAGAAAAACTGCACAGGGCTTTTTGGCTTTTCATGGGTTTGTTTTCAGTATGTGTAAACAGAAGGTTTTTGAATTGTTTTCTGCTAATGTTGCAGATAGCGATTGAAAGTTGAAGGTCAGAATTAAAAAGTAGAGATTAATTACAGTACTTAATTGTAATATATTTTAATGTGTTTTCGAACTTGTATATAATTTCTTTAGCCATGAAAAGAGAAAGAAGATTGTGTAATTAAATAAATCTTCAGATACATTCCCACTGATTAGCTTAATATATAATGGAGCATTCAGGATTACTTGGATTAAAATCCATACTTAATTTATCCAAGTAACCTACAGTTAATGACAGTACTATGGATTTCCTTTTATCTGAGAACACTTGCTCTTATATTTTTCTACTTTTTTCATTTTGCAGGAGTTCTGGAATTTCTGAACCAGCATCTCTCTGCAATATATAGTCTTCTAACTTGCCCTAGTATGAGCCTAACGTTTTAAAGGTTTGTGTTGGAAACAGCAGAATTTAAATTTTATGAAAGACTTACAGTTGAAATGTAGCTTTCGAATCTGTTATCTCAATCTGTCTCTTGATCTTGTGGTATACGAAACATTTTATTAAAATATAGCAATGTGAACAAAGTTTGTCCAAAGTAAGCATTCATTAATATCTTAGACCTGGTTAATAGAATTGGTTTGTGTTCTTTTTCCCACCCTTCTGATATTCTAGGGGGAAAAAAGAAGTCTTCATTCAGAAACATGTAGTGACTCCCAAGCAAGTGTGTGTGTGCATTATGGCTTTTTTTTTTTAATTTTTTTTTATTTGGGTTCTTTGGGGGTTTTTCCCCTCATTGAATCATCTCACTGACTCCCAACCTAACATGGGGAAATCAGTGTGTCCTGTGGGAAGTTTGAACAACTTGTTCACCTTCTAGATGCATCTTATGAGTCTAAGTAGTGAACTAAGACTGTTTGTTCCACTTAGCAGGATAACAAATTTGGGCAAGATAAATAACTCCTTGAACATTTTAAACATTTATTGATAGCTGCAGCTTTTCTGTTTCTTCCACTTACAGTATGATAAGTATTATAGTGATTATTTCTTAATGCCTCATAAAGTAGAGAAAAGCTTCCAAATGTTATTCAGCTGGACGTACAGGCTCAACGTTCAGGAAACACAATTTGGTTTTACTTTTCTTTTAAAATATTTACAGGTAGTATTTTTATCCCCTTTACACATTTGGTGTTTATGGAGCTCGGTTCAGATGCCTCCCTCCCATACGTTGGAGGTCAGTCCTGCAGAGCCTACATGGTCATGATTTTCTACTTCAACAAATTCTGCATTTGATTTATTGTGTGATTAGATCCAATTGGGATTGTGGGTAAAACTTTCATAAATTTTGTCAGAGGTTGTTCATTCCACCAAATTCAGAGCCGACTTTATGTTACATGAAAAAATAAATCCAGCCCACCATTGAATATCTCTTCTCCTTTTGTTTCCATGGCCGTTTGCTCTTTTGTGTGCTGGCAACTGACATTTCTATGTATTCAGTTTGTATTAAAGTACTTTCAGTAGTATTGAAGGCAGGCTTAAAAATAATGCCTCTGGAAATACAAGAAGTGAAAAGACATTGTGTCGTATACTGTTTCAAGTTATTTTGCCTAATGGTTTGAAATACAGCTGTCCTGTGCTCACTGCTCAAGATTTTTGTTGTACGGTACGTAACAATAAAAAATCTTCAATAGCTAAAAACACAGGATTACTACATTCTTTGACCTGTGATCAGTGAGTTGGCAGGAATAGCCTTGTATTGTTTGTTCAAGGTTTGTTTGAAGAGAACAATTATAGGATGATCATTAAAAATATTGACACATTATTTTTCAGGAACAGAGGATTAAAAACACATCTTGAAGAATGGGGGTTTTTAAGCACTAAGCTGGATTGCATTAAACAAAGTAGGAACAAAAAGAAAACATTGTTTAAGTTGTAATTTGAATTCCAGTT
Source organism: Oxyruncus cristatus (assembly GCA_013399855.1). Lineage (NCBI taxonomy): Eukaryota > Metazoa > Chordata > Aves > Passeriformes > Cotingidae > Oxyruncus > Oxyruncus cristatus. The sequence continues at coordinate 109,212 of VXAY01002658.1, forward strand.
ATTGAGGAAGTGATTGTTTGTTGAAATTGTGTATATTTCTCTGCATTTTCCTTGCAGTGTTTTGTTACAATATGCTACAAAACCTTAATTTAACAGAATCTTGATTGCTAAGAAAGAGAGGCAACCCTTCATGTAGAGAATCTCCAGTAGGATGAAAGGACATCCTTGATGAATTTGTCAAAGACTGAAGACTTCCTCGCCCCATTTTGACGCAGAGTCAAAATCAAATTAGACGTACAGGGTAATAGTTATGACTGAGAGGGTTTACCAGGTTAATGGTCTTGAATGAGTGATTCTCTGTTTTGCATGGATGAAAGTATGAGGGTTCCCACAACTCTGCTGAATTTATGCCAGATTTTTTACTAAATCAGTTCTGTAATAAAATTGGAATGTTTCAGTCTTTGTCTTTCTGCTCTGTAGGGTCACCATGCCTGCATTGCTTTGTCCTTGTCTCTGACTCAACTTTATTCCTTTCATTGCTGCTTTGAGATGTTGTTTTGGGAATTGCCCATGAAGGAGGACTGGCATTTCCTTCCACTTTCCTTTTGGATGTACTGCTGAATGTAGTCACTACCTCCTCCCAGAAACTGTTTAAAATAAAATAAAAATTCCTCTCCAAACACACTTTCCTTAAAACGTAGGTAATCTTTAGTTTTATAATGTTTATAGTATTTGATGGTGATCTGTGACTTTTATCAGTGTTGTACTTCTGATGATGAGAGTGCTTCCTCTGTATAAAAACTGTTTATTGAAAAAATGGAGAGGTGCAGTGCAGATGAGGGTCTTAGTAAGAAAATGGAGGAGTGTATCACTGTCTCATTAACCTCACTAAGCTGGGAGAATGAGTACAGTTGTCTGTATGTTGCAAACTTCCTGCTAAAAATGACTAGATAAGTTGAAAAATACTGGCCTGTGTTTTTATCAAGGCTGCCAACTGATATTGGATATTGATACATTTTTATTGGATTTAAACATGTAATGTTGGAAGAGGATTTCAATGTTAAAATTGCCCGTCCTGCATTTTTATGCTGAGTCAAAACCAAAATAAGTCCATGCACAATGTTTGTCTTGAATGTTCCTGAAAGCTCCAGTGACTTTTTGACACAAAGTTGTTCTGCAACTTAACAAACTTTATTTGGACCAACGTTCTAACAATATGTAGTTTAAATTTCCCTGCTGATCAGTTTTTGTACTGCCATCTATAGATGTGAAGCACAATTAATCACTGTCCTCCTTATGAGAATCGCATATTTTAAGATTATTATATTCCACCTTCCTTTTATTCCCTGGTATATTCTCTGTTTTAGGCTAAGCCTAGCTAGTTATTTTAGGTGTATTGCAAACTTGGTATTTTCTTAAAAACAAAATAAAAACTATATCGTCTTGTTACTGTCTCAGGATCTTTCTCAGTTTAGCTCCCCCTTGCCCCCCTTTTTAATTTGTTAGCGCTCAAAATTTGTAAAAGTTGATGTTTCAGGGATCTTATCTTTGCCTGATAGAAGGAATAATTTCATATTTTAGTTCACTTTTCCTTGATTTACATAAAAAATCTTTGTTAATATGTAGCATAATGATATTTATCTCCTATGTTACTTGCCTCTTTTGTAACATTGCATTGCTTGTTCTTCACATTTTTTTTTTTTTAAGACAATCAAATTTCTAAATCTGGACTACTTTTGTAAAGAACTCTTGCTGTATGGGCATCTCCTGTGACTGATTTGTAACTGGATTATTTTTTATTATTTATTAATAAAATATGTATTATTTTAAAAAATGAAAATTATCTTTATTATTTATCTGATTTGCTAAAAACATCCTTACTCCAAAGGTGTTTCATGAAGATGTACTAATTTGTTCTGTGGTGGTTTTTTTTTATTATACCCAAATAATTGATCTCTTCAGTGTGCCTGTGACATTCAACTCACTGATCAATAAAAACAGATTTCAAAGAAATAAGAAGCGGAGAATTATTCTTCCATGATTTAAAATGTTAAGGAAAAACCCCCCAGATCCGAGGCTGATTAGTTAGATTGGTTTTTAATGAGTGGTGCCATGAGAGTGATCCAGAATATTTTGTTTATTTTGGGAAGCTGGATGAATAATACTTAAATCCTTTTTTTTTAATCTGTTGATTTCCATTAATTGTGGTAGTGTTATTATAATATTTTATTAACACATCCTTTTAAATTTAAATTTGCCCCTGACTTTTTTGTGCTAAGGATTTTTTTGCTTGTTTGCTTTAATGTATTATAAAGAGAGTTGGAAATAGTATTTGACTGTATTTTTTAATATTTGTTTCTATTTGGAAAGTTTTAGTAATTGTTAGTCTTTTCTGAAGAGACAGATAACCTTTTAAAAGCAAAATAATGTATTTTTTGATGTTTTACTCTGAGAAAATAATTTTTCACTTGCTTATATAAAGCCTACTGATTTCACCTAAGGAAAATAAATATAGTGATATTCTAAATTGTCACAGTTACCCTGAGCAATGATCTACAAAATCTTTGAGCAGTGATCACTGTAGAAATCTTGCTTTGACAGAAGATTAGATGGTCTTTACTTGTGTGACTCTTACTATTGTGTGAGGATTACAAAATCTCTTTGCAAGTGAGCTTGTGTTTAGGTGGGATAGTATTTCAGTGCATTTGCTTCTGTTTGAGAAGTTTCCTTTCAGGTTTGTGGTAGTGCTAATTTTAAAGAGAAAATGGCATCTTCCAGGTTTTTTTTTATGTGGGGGCATGTATGTGTGGTTTTGTTTGTTTGTTTGGGTTTTTTGTTTGGTTTTTTTGGTTCTTTTTTTCTCCCTTTGCCCACCACTTTCCCTCCCCCATTTCCACATTTGTTGGCAAAAAAAGGGGCTCTATGTCTGGGAATGAAGTTAATGATCTAGGAGAGCTGTTCTGGTGCTCTGGTCTCCTTGGCTGTTCCTTTTGTATCAGTAGGTTATACATGTGTTTATATAGGAAAGAAATTTCTGAAGTGCTTCCCTCCTTCTCTTTCCTTTGCCTCTAACAAAAGAGAGTATGGAGCACTCGGTATATCCATGTTCCTAAATGGTATTGTGAAAAAAGTTTCCCGCACATGTCCTGAACATTCAGCAGATATACCTCCTTTTTTTGGGAAACTTGCAGGCTCTCCTCACTGACATCTCTGCCAGACACCTCATATTTTAGAGCTCAAGCAAGGTAATTCCTAGGAGAGCAGCCACATGTGACTGTTTGCTGTAGCACAGTAGTTCACCTTGCTCCGTTTAGCAGTCAGTGACAGACCGACTGTAGCACCTGAGGCCACTGAAGAGGAGATAATCTTCTTACAACCCAGAGCAAATCCCTTGCTGAAGGAGGATTCCTTCAGGTTCTGCCCTATTAAAAGATGGGGACTTCCTGCAATGGGGTAGGCATTTCTCCAGTAAGACACCTACATTAGCAGGAATTTGCTTAGCAGTTGAAACCTAAATGTGGACATGTGGAGACTTTGCTTCTTAAAGAAACAGTTATTTCCATAAAGCAGTATTTTTTGATGCTGACACAGTGTCAGCCTTTAGGTGTATGCAGAAATGTTTGGGTTCCCAGCCCCCAGGCCAGGCCAGTCAGGTTTAACTTGCTGATCACAGGTGCCCTAAAAAACGTGTGCCTAGGAAAATGTAGCCAACAGTAAACACTGTTTCTGATAGATGTTTGTTCTGATTTCCTTTTTTACTCCTCCCACTCCTAGCCCCCATCTTTCCCCGATCTCCATCATCTGGGACTTCAGACAGAATACATTGGTAAGCACGTACTTCTGAGGGCTTGAACCATTTTGAAGGTGGTAAATGCCGTGTAGTTCTAAAATGGATATATGAAGCTTAGTATGCTTTTCCTAGGAAGTTACTGTATATTTCCATGTAGAATTATACTTAAATTCAGTGCACTCTGTGCTTTTCTGATACCATTTTTGTTGTAGCATGGGATTTCACACTCCTTTTGTGGTTTTAGACTCACATTCCCTACTTATTAAGCAAATTGGGTGTTTTAATGTGGTGCTACAAGTGCTCATTAAGGCTATTTTTCCAACAGCTGATCATTATTTCTCTGTTTTTTGATTTTAAATTTCTTTTTTTTTTTTTAAATCTGAGACAGCTAGCCAGCAGAGATTTTTATTTTGTTTGTTCTGTGTAGAGTAGTAATTTCCTTTTTCTGTTCTTTGTTCTTACAGCCCTTAAATGCTTATAAATTTTTTTCAGTTGCTACAAGTAGCATAAAATTTTTTTTTTTTTTATGTTTTATTCTAACCTATGGATGTAGTTGGATGCTTTGTTTATAGTGTCAGACACAATAAGGACTCCATAATCAGCTAAGTCATGCTTTTCCAAACAAGTCAAATATTTTGGGAGTGTGAATCAGCTTTGAGACCTACTTGTCAATTTTGAAGTCACTCCTCTGAGAAGCTTGAAACATGCGGATAGAAGAAACAGGGCTGCAAAATTTGCTGATAATGTATTTTTAAATGTTCATAAACTTATCTCAAAATCAAATTGTTTATGTTGGAAATGACCGTCCAGTGGGCCAGTTGGCCTTGTTTTCAGCAATCTAGATAGTACTTCTCTGTAGTCTGTGGTTTGTCTGTACATTGCATAAATTATTTTTCTGGATGAAAAAACTGTACTTGAATAGTCTTTTCTTGCAGTTTAACATTGTAGATTTTTTTCTGCAGAACATAAGCACACCGATATATAAAATGCCACTGAAGTAGTGTAAAATGGTGATACTGGAGCAAGTTTGAATCCTGGCCTAATTCACTTTAATTTTCCAGGAGCAAATTTTGACTCTTCTGCTTTTAGAACTCATTTTGATAGATGTGATTTCTTCAGAAAACATATATATGGGAAGAGATGTGTATTTTCATTCCCTTCTATAAAATAATGTTTGCTTAGCGGGATATGAAGATTGTGTTGTGAGTTAGTATGCTTGCACACACAAAGTACAAATTGGAAAGTAAATTATATTTTCAAACACTCACTTGTTTTATCATATATGAAAGGTTCTTTGTGGTTTGGCAAGAATGTTTGGACTATGAATATGATCCTTGTACAGAGAAGTATTTTCATAGTTATGGTGTAGTACCTTAATTTTTTACTTCATTGCCATTAGATTTGGAAGACTTACTTGAAACCCGAAGGAAGTGTGGTGATAGAGACAAATAGGAGGTAAAACGCTTACAATTTCAGTTGTCAATGTATGGGCTGGGGAGGAAAGACCTGGATTAAAGACTGTGAGTTAAATCATTTCAGTTCACATCAGAAGCACAAATTTTGACTAGCACTGCATTAAGGGAGTGTAAGGGATACTGATAACTATTAAATATTTAATATATCTGTAATGATAAAAATTTGCTAGTGAATGCATTTAAGAAGTTAATTATTGAGCTTCAAGTATTGAAATGAGGTTTCTAAGACCAGACAGGAAATGTGTTTAAATACTTGAGAGCTCTTGCAGAAATTTGTAATATTGTTATATGTGAAACTGCAAGCATATCTTAACATTTTTACATGTACAGTGAAACATTGCATAGATAAAAGTAGAATCAAACTCTGTAGTGTTACTGTACAATGTAATTGAATGCTTATGTTCTGTTGGAGGTTTTGCCTGTGCAGGTCTTTGATGTCTGTGCTGAGCCCTGTTGAGATGAATTTGGATCACTGCCAGTGCCTTTCTCTAGCCCGTTACAGCCTTACTTCTTACAGTGGTAATTTTCCTTAAAATTATAGATTCCAAGCTAATATGGCACTGCATTTTAAATACATGTACTTTTAGATTTTTAGGGTGAGAAATAAAACCAGAAGACTGAACAAAGACCTGGACCTCACAAACGAGCACAGGCTCTGCCTTCTGATGGGTACTGGCTTCCCTGGGGCCTCTTAGGGGTGCCTCCCGTCTGTGGCTGGTGCATCTCATGGACAGAAAAGCCATGCAGATCCCTTCAGCTCAGCAGCTTTACTTGAATTCATCCTAGGTGACCTGTGCGGGTGGGTAGTCAGAGAACTTTAAAATGAGATAAGTGTGATGGATCAGGTGTATCTATTGTTTTTACTGGTCTTCTGCTGTTAGTCTACTTGAACTAGTAAAATCTTTGTTAGTAATGCATTTTGAGTTTACTCTCTCTTTTTCTCTCCTTTCTCTAATCACCAGGATGTTGAAACACCAATAACAGAATTTTACATCCCTAAGGTTAGGGCTCCCTGTTTTTTGAAGATACTGCTCCCCACTGAATGCATTAACTCGTTGTGGAGTCTGTGATGTTTATACGTTGGAATGTCTCTTAACTATGCAGGTGCCCAAGTAAAGACTTAGGATCTGTCCTCAAATAATGCAAAATTATTAAGACAGTATTATTACAGAGTTATTATAGAAGTAAGCTTATGTAGCTTACTCACAAGTTATAAAGTTATGTGATTATTTATATACATGATTTATTGTTAAAAATGGAGAAGTATTTTTTAAGTCGCACATAATTGTGAACTCAGGGAATAGAGACAAAACCACAAAATGTTCTTAAAAATGTGAAGAGGACAATTAATTGTTTACTTATATCTGCAAAGGAATCTCACAGTATTGGTGGTGTGTTTTCCAGAAATACTGTTACTCGAATTCAACCCACCTTGAGAGCTGGTGATAAAAATCTTGATGCAAAACACACTTTCATAGGAGAAGAGTGCAGGTGCAAAATGGAAATGCAAGCGGTTTTTCAAGTGGCATCGATTGTTTTCTCTGCAGTATGTAGGAACACCAGAATATTTTTAGATGAAAAAGATTAAAAAATTATCCATTGCGTTTGTGATAGCTTATATGTTTGGGTTAGTTATTTATCGTTTGCAATATCCATAAAGCTATCTTAAGCATCCTAATTAGGTTTCAGCTTTTCAGAAGGAGGCTGGAAGGCTCTTGTGCAGTTGTGGAGCGGTGGCGGGGTGTGTGCAGCACAGCTGCTTTCTGATGTCAGCCGCTATTTCAATGACACGAAAGTGGGAGAGGAAGAGCATGAAAAAGGCAGTTTTTTAAGAAAAAAAAAAAAAGTGTCATCAGTAAGCAAATTATTTTTGCCTGTGTTGTTTTGATTAGGATATGAACTAACAAGTAAAGTCTGATTGCTACAAAAGAAATTACATCTGGAGAGTTTAACTGGGGCAATTTCAGAAACTTTCTGGTGAAATGCGTCGTTTTGCCCCCGTGCTGGAGAGAAGTCTGGGCTGTCTTTAGCAAAACTCCTGGTAATATCCATATTCACCTGGCCTGCAAGCAGAGCGGAATCCTTTCCCCTCTGTGCTCTCTGTTCATTAGGGATTTTATTTGTGCTGTGTATAGGGACACTGGAAGAATGTTGGCTTTCCTGTGGAAAAGGGAAATCTGTGGAAAGCTGCACAGATCTGTGTTAAGGTGCTCAGTACTTGATGACCAGGGTGAATATTTTGGGGTTTGTTTACTCCTTCTGTAGTCATCCTTTTGCTATGCTGATAATGGCATGGTATCTTTGCGATTTTTGTGGATTTTTTAGATACGGGTTGAAAGAAAAACAGACAATTTCTAGTGATCTTGCTCTCAGGGATATTGGTTTTCAGTGTGAGGTGAAAAATGTTTCTTATGATGGACTGGCATTTTCCCTTCAGTTACATCCATATTGGCAAATGGGTCTTCAGTGAAGGCAAGAAAGGTGAATACATTGTTATTTGTAGTGAAGGAACTTTCTGGATTTTGTTTGTTTGTTCTTTGTTCTTTTTTTCCAAATAAAAATCAGAATTGTGGAAACTTTGGAAGGGTTGTATATAATAAAAAAAAAAATGGTTGATTTAAATTACTGATGTGAAAAATGTCTTTGGCCACAAAATCTGGACAATGTTTACTAATGGTTGTCATAAGATCACTGATGCAGAAGTGTAAGGATTGTTGCTTGAAAATACTAAACAAAATTTTGTGCTATCATTTAAAACATGTGGTTTGCATACTGACTTTGGTTTGTTTATTCATGCCCTTACAATTGGTTTTCTATGGCTTTTTATTTCATGTTTTTGACTGACCTCAAAAAAAAAGAACTAGATGATCATGGCAAACATTAAAATTTGCTTTTTAAAAATATGTAGATATTCCTAGCACATGCAATTTCAGTTGAAAAATAAGTTTGTTAAAAGGATTTTTTTTTTTTTTAATGTAGCATAGCTATTTCTGTGTTGTCTTCAAAGTACTTTTAAGGAAATAAGACATGCCTTTCTAAGGATTTCTGTTGAAAGGAGGTATGATTTCTATGTGAGTGAGGTGTCATCTGCTTCTTTAGAACATTCCGAAGGAGATGTGAATCAATCACCTGCCCACTGAGGACAAGGTAGCAACTTTCCTGTCTTTATACCTGCACTCAAGTGTTTGTAGGCTGGGTATTAGAAAAAATATTGTGAACCCATTTTCATATTTCAAGTAGAAATGCACACAGGTGCATGATTTTCATACCAGACCTTTTTTTTTTTTGATTGGAAACGTTACTTGTTATGTGAAGTGTGTAGGATGAACTCTTAAAAATTAGTAGTCTGCTTGTGCTGAAGCACTGCCTGCAGATGGTCCAGTTAGTTTGGCTTTTGGTGTTGAGGACAGTTACCCCAAATCTCTGTGGGCTCCAAGTGTCTCCAGTTGCTGGGTGGAGCAGGGTAGGGTGGCTGCCAAGCCCCCAGGGCTGCAGTGGATGGGACTCTGCTCCCTGCAGGCTTGTGCCCCACCGGCAGCTGGGGCTGGTTTAAAGCTTGTTCCTACACTTGTGCCTGCGTTTAACCTCTCCTATGTTGAGTCTTCTGTTGTCCATTAATATCTCATCTTCTAATGATGATTTTCCTCCTGCCCAGCTGGTTGCACATATCTTCCTTCTTCCCTTTGATATGGGTGTCCTCTTTCACAAATTTTATGGGAATTTGTCAGAGGTGCCTGTTCTTTGTCATGCTGAGATGATATCAGCTGCTGGTTTTAAAAGGTGTAGGGGAAAGAAGTAGAGTTGTTATTTGAGCTCCTAATTTCCTTGGTCTCTGTTGTTGGCCAGGCTTTCTGGCAAAAGTGTTTCCTGTAATTCACCTCATTCACCTCTTGCTCATCCATTGTGCTGCCTTATAAAACATGTAATTTTACTGCAGAAGTTGTCTCAAAGAAAAAATTGGAGCATATGTTGGCTGAAATGCAGTTTCCCTGAGACACAACAGCAACATTTCTAAATTTAATATTTTCTAGGCTTCTTCTAGACAAAGATAAAACTTGCATTTTGATTTAGTTTCCATGTAGATGTAGAAAAACTACTTGGAATTATAATATAGGATTATAATTACTCAGTGAGTTAAGGGATGGGTGATACTGATGGTTTGCTGCTTTTAGCAAACTTGTCTAGACAGTATTTTTTTTAATTTTTAAGTATGATTTTTGAAATTTTATTTATAGTACAGTGCACTCATGAATTGTCACACATGAATTTTTCTTTTTATGTTGTATTTTCAATACTTATTTTAAAATCAATTTTCTAGCCTCATATTGTCCCTGTATGCTATAGAAATTATGCTTGGATATGATCATGTTTTACTATAATTGGCCCATAATATTTTGTATACCAAACTGTAGAGTAACAGATTTAATTAGAAATACTACATATGACATTTTGTACTTTAGGAATATAAACATATCTAGAGAAAAGTAGCAGATGATAGAATCAAAGCTCAGCATCCTTTTCGCCCTTCTTTTCCTCCATCAAATTTTTTTCTTGATAGAAGTAACAAAGATTTTTTTCTTTACCCATTACCCTTTTTCCCCAGTTAGTTTAAATTACTTATGGTATCATTGGGCACAAAGTTAGGGTTTGTTAAATGCAATTACTTTTTTTTATTTGTCCTCTAATTTAAAAAGGGAGGGTTCATAAATAGGTTCATTTTGGTTTAACTTTTATAATTTGTTAGTAAAACAATCACAGGAATAACAGCCATCTTCAGAACTGTTTGAAAATATGTTTTAGCGTTTCCATACGTGTGCTCAGGCATGTGTGTGCATGCTTAAATTTACACTCTCATAATAAAGGGTAGTTTGGACAATGGATGAAGAGACAGGAACCTTCCTCTGAGTTTGGAGGAGAAAATAATCGGGTATTGAATTACTTTTTTTACTGTTAATGGGGACATATTATGTCATGCTACCTTAAGAAAAAGTTGGTCAAAACATTATTTTTTTCACCCTTTTTAATGAAAGTGTTGATTGTTCATTGAACCTTTAGTTGTTAATTTTGTGCAAGGTTAATAGCTTTACAGTGTCTTTCCTCAAGAAACTTTAAACACAAGCCTTCAGGAGTGACGTAACCTCTTTATTTTCATACTGATGATTTTATGATGAGGTACAAATTTTCTTCATGGAGCTCTATGCTGTTGTACCTAATACTTCTTTTTAAGAATTGAGGAGGTATAGATTGTAAAGTGAATTTGTTTTTTATTCTTTTTCGTATTTTTTGTTTCAAACTTGAGTGTTTTGTGATAAAAACCTTTAGAATGTTAGTATGCCTGTGTTAAAATAACTTTATTATTTCTTCCATAGGTAATGATTTATTGGGCAATTTTTAGACTTAAAAAGTTATTAGAATAAATTTTGCAGATTTTCTCTAGCTATCACAGCAACAGAAATCAGATTTGTGAACAGCATCTACCAAAACTGTTACGGTTTTTGTGAGATGGGATTGATCTTGTACATTCCACACTAAACCTGGCGGTTTAGTGTGTACTATTAGTCTAGGTTATATAACATGGCTTTTTGGTGCTGTATCCTTGCAACTTTCCTCTTACATTTTATAGAATATATAAAGAAAGGAATGACTCGATTCTCATGCTCATGTTGAACTTGAGCATAATTCTCACTGTTTTTTTCTGAACTGAGGGGGCAGCTGAAAGGTGAGCTCTCCTGTGTCACTTCAGTATATTCAGATCGGCAGAGATTCCTGATTTGCTCCCAATGTTTAGTGTAAATGAGTCACACTATGTGATTTTTGTTGGAATTCATTCTCTCTAGGTTACTCCAATTAAGGTAACAGGTATTTTAATGTTGCTGATGTATCCACCCACTGCTGTATAAAGATTGTAGCATTTTTGTAGTTGAAAAAGTAATATTAATTTAAAATAAATGGTCTTTTTTATTAATAACCACATATGCAAAAAAAGGAACATCTGCCTTCCAAATGTTATTCAATGATTGTAATTAAAAGGTTAAATAAAAACTGAGGCAGTCTTTGAATTTTGAAGCATTTGCAACAGCTAGTAATCTGACTTACTGCAGACATTTTTGTCAAAGTTGAAAAAGTTAGAGCTAATTAATTTCTTGGGAGACATATGATGAAATTGTAGGTGTGATAACATATTTGAGTAACATATGGTCGTTATGGGGCACCTTTCTAATGACTGAGCACCAAGTTAAATATAGACTTTCCAGTTTTTTACTTCTTCTATTAGTGGTTCTTTGTTACTATAATTTAAACTCCTCTTATTTTCTGTTGTGTGTGAAATAGGATTCTTTATACGTTTGTAAGAAATTTAAAAAATACTACTAACACAGTGCTGCACCTTGGTGAAATTTACTGAGGTGGACAGTTCATCTCTGTCATAGCCTTCTGATTTTGGGTAGCATTAATTGAGATTATGTACATTTTGACCTGTGCTTTGTAAAATGTGAAAGTTGCCACAGATTGTTTAGATGTGTATCCTCAAAGTAGGAATGAAAACATTTTTGAGAGATGGGTAGAAAATGCATGTTGCTCCCCCTATATAAATATATTGAAACTTACATGAATAAGCTATTGCAATTTATTATGTTGTAAAAAGGAGGACAGAGGTATTTTTGGAACACTTTCTCATTCAGTCTACATAGTCATAATAAACTGTATTATGTTTCTTGAGAGGTGGTTCTGCCCTTCCTTACAAGGCTGTAAAGGAAGGCTGTATGTAAAGATTGTATTAGAATAAATAAATGTTTTCTTTTGTAGTTAATCAGAAGCTTTACCTAGTTTTAAGTTTCATTTATCTATTATTATAATTTAAAGCAAATTTCAAGCTTTATTTTTTCAGCATCAACAAGTGGAATGAGCAACTCAGTATATAATTTAGTGATAGTGACACATGGATGAGGAAGGAAATAAAAATGTTTCAGGTGAAAATGAGGAACAAAAGGGAAGGAGAAAAGTGTTTTTTTTGGGGGGGAATGGAGAAAGTAAAGGATGCATGAGAAAACTGCTATTTGTGGTGGGAGAAGATAAAAGATTCATGTTGGTGGAGGCTAAGTATACATGGGAATTGTATTCTGAGTTGAATAAGAATTTTTTTTGCAAGTCCTGTTTTTGTATATCAGTATCAAATGAAATGCAAGCTGTGGTTTTTCTTTTTTTTTCTATAAAAATGACAGTTAATTTGGTTTGAAAGGAACTCTGTTGAGAAGGAATTTGAAAGGAATTCTGTCTTGCTGGAGAGGATGCTGGATTATCACTGAGTAGCTGCAGCTTCACTTTCGAAGCCTTGTCATACAGCTTTTAACTGTGGTTACAAAATGAAGGTGTTGAAGGGGTTTTAACTATTACTAGAGGCATAGTAGTGATTATTACTTGAATGTGACCATCTTTTTCTTACAGGGAAGAGTAAAAACTGTGCTGGTACTTAGAAAAAGCAAGAAAATCTCATACTGCTGGGAAGGAGAGAATGGAGAATTATGTCTTGTTATCTATGGTATTAATGGAGAGAAAAACAGCCTGAGGAAGATGAACCTTCCTCAGTGCCATGGGAGTGCCATGTTCATGCAGCCAAGATGTCCAGCAGTATGTACAATGTTGTTTGGACATTCTTTCCCACAGGGATTAAATTCCTCTTTTAGGTAATTTTTGTAAATAGGAGGCTTTAATAGGCTTCTTGTTGTTTTTTTTTTTATGTATAAGATGCTCAGGCAATATTTTCTGTCAGTCTTTTTGGCTAGAGAAGAGAATCAAATCGTAATTTCTGCCAATGATGTTGTGTTTTGCTCTTTGCTTTCTTTTGGTTGTACCTTGCACTGGTAACATGCACTAAGAATTACTCATGGAAACATTTCTAATGGTATAGTAGTCTTCAGACAGAGTTGTTTCTCACAGCTTACCACCCCCCTTGAACAGTCCATCTGATCAAACTATTTATTTAAATATTTATTTCTGCATCTTACTGAATCTTTAAGAGCATGATCACAGATGAAATAAGTGGAAGTAGTTTAAAGTCTAGAAGTCTTGCTCAGTTTAACACTTGATGATACTGCTTTTTGTTAATTTAGAAATATTTCTGTAATCTTTAATTGATAGTTTTGCCTAAATTAACTTTAAGTTACTCTTTCATTAACAGGAAGTGATCGAGTACCTATTGACAATATGGGTAGACTGATACACGTGAGGAGGCCGACTTAATACTCATTCAGTTCACTCTTGATGTTCAATTAAGTTGTATTCAATCCTGACAAGCTTATAAGTATATTTTTATTTTAGCTGTTTCCTACAAGTGACATTTGTATGTTTTTATTTTAGCCTGTTTGCCTCCAAGTAGATGTGTTTATTTCTGGAGTGCTTGCATCTGAAATCATCAATAGTATGCTTGCTATGCATAAAGTGTGGTGCCAGTTGTGAGGAGGTCAGGACTTCAGCTATTCACATTTTTCATTATTTATTGTTAAAAATCACTGAAGCCCAGAATAGACTAGCGATCAGGGCGGAGGGTGTATGTTAAAAATCTAATTAAAAAAAAAGGCATCTTGTGGCACATGATGAACTCTCACATCTAAGCATTTTTGGATGCTTTCATAGCCATCTGTAGAGGAAGGATCATTGATTATGTATCATCCAGATAAAAGAGATCATTCTGATACATTTCTTTCTTCACCGGATACCATTTTGCTGCAAAATACTATGGTATATTAATCAAATGATAGGAAGTTTTTTTTTTTAATGGATGGTAATAAAAGCATACTGTATAAAGAACACAAATTATGTGCTGCAATGAAAGGTTGAGTTTCTCTTAGTGGTTTCTGATAGCTGTATAAATCATAGGAGGAAGGAAAATCTTGATGAATTAAATTTAAAATGACCATCAGACACTCTGCTTTTCATGCAGTGTCTCTTCTGAGTTGAAACATTGTGAGAAACAATACGGACAAAACACTTTTCTCCTTAAAACTCTGAATTTTCAGATTAGCATTATTTAGTCATTTTAAGTTATGAAACTAATAATAAACACAAAGGGGAATACAAATTTGTTGTGACAAACAGATTTGCCCTCTGCATTTGTTTGGGAAGATAAGGTGTATTTTATTAAGAATGTACATCACAACAATTAGGTTCTATAACATGCAGAGCAAGCACTAGTTTATGAAGAGACATTAAAGAAAGATCCTCATAGTTTCATATGGGAGACTGACATAATTTAGAATAAATTCCTGTTCTGTTGCTGATAGCTTTGTTAGAGGTGTTAGATCACAGCATAAACTTCATTTGCCTGATATGAGCCCCATAATGGAATTTTTTTAAAGGAATTCAGAAGAGCAGAAAGCAAGAAACTGTGATTTTTATATTCATTTGTTTGTTTTCTCTTTAAAGCAGTCATTCAGCTTTGAGTATTGAAATAATTCCAACACTCAAATGTTAAAATATCACATTTGGCATATGACATTTCTCATTGAGGAACGGATCTGTGTTTATAACTTTCTGTGGTTTGGGGTTTTTCTTGAAGCTGGGGGTGAAATGTGGACTGTTTGCAAGTTTTGTTTTAGTTTTCAAGAAAATTACAGGAATTTTTCTACTCCAGCTCTTTGCTACTTGTTGAAAAAATATGCAATTGCAGAAGATAAATAAGGAAAATTGCTCATTTTGTTTTTAGGTTTACCTCAGCAGTTCAACGGTGTGAAAGATGCACTCATGTATTTTTTTATGATATATGAGCTGGAACAGTTTTTTTAGTTGAACAGTTTCTCTTGCTTTACAGTTCTCAGTTATTTGATACTGTGATTAATTACTGTTACTGCAGCTGCCATTAAGGTATTTTTTTTTTTAATGGGGTGTTGTTTGTGGTTTTTTTTTTTTCAGGGGGGAGGTCTGTAGACAGAAATTCAAGAAAAAATATGGTATGCCAACAGTTACTCTCTGAAATAAAAACATAAAATACAGGTACATAGTCATGTAACATGGAAAAATCACTGTCAAATATATGCATGTAGCATTAAGATTATATTTAATATTCATAGACAGTAAACTTTCTAATAAGTAACTGTGCATGTAAAGGTCCTTAAATTCAGTACATCTCCTGGAGAATTTGAACAGACAACACGAAAAAAGGTTGAGGGCAACTCCTAAATAAAGGAAATACCTGAATAGCTTCTTGCTTAGTGACAGGAGCAGAGTTCCCATGCTAATGTATATGTACCTGAAATTAAACCTTTGTAGTCAGTCAGCTTTAGGTCTGGCATTTTTTAAACTTTTTGAATACTTTACTTGGTATCTAACAGCCTTTTAAAGGAGTTTACTTTGGATGTGATTTCTTATTTAGAAGCCAACAAAAAAGTAACTGTATCATGTTATAACTGAGTTTTAACATCTCTCAGTTTGGGTTAGAACAGGCATTTGCAACATAGAATTGGTGGTTGTAACAAGCCCTTATCTTCTGTTTCCTTCAAGATTCATACTATCTGCTTTTGGTTGCCCTGCGTTTGGTACGTTCATTTGCACGTACACTATCTAGGTCTGGCCCTCTTCTTTCTCTGCGTCTTCTCACACCATTGTGAGTCCCAGGTCTTGATTCATGCTCCCTGCTAATTTCTATGACAATTTTGAATTTCTTTCAACTTCTAAATGTTCCAGCCATCCACTTGTCCACTCTGACCAGCTTGTGCTTTCTATCACTTGCTGCCCCACTGCCTCATTCAGAATTCTGTAGTGCATTTATCCCAATGTGAACAGTACCAGTAGTTTTCTACTCTCACCCAATATGTGTCGTTTACAAGTATATTCTTGTATTGGTCAGATACTGAAATCCATATTGTCTGAAGATTACACTACATCCTATGTACCAGAATATTTTTTTGGTCTTTTTGCAACTGTCCGCTTGATGCAACGAACATAGGAGTTGAGCACCTGATGTAATTTGAAATTTGCATTTTGAAGTGAATGTAGCCTAAGTGTGGCCAGCTCTCACTAAAACAGTGTGTGAGAGATAAGATCATTGCAGGAAAATGACTTTTCTTCTCTCCATCTACCCTTGAAATAAACAGTACTCACGGTTATAGCATTTGTGTCCAGAAGTTAAAATGCTTGAATTCTATTTTTTGAGAGACTTGGCCTCTGTTTCCAAGGCTTTGTAGTTCTATCTGTAGACAGACACCAGAATTTGAGAAAGAATCTCTACAATGTTTTGATACTGAATAGAAGACTCCCGCCTAAGAGTATCATTCAGAAGAAGCGAACACAAGCCATTTGACGACATCCAAACTAGATGTCATGACAGTGGAAGTTCTGGTATATGTGCATGACCTCACTCACTGAGGAGCTGACTATTGACTCAGTTTGGTTATATCTACAGAAGTGACCTGTTCTCCTGCAAATTAACAACAAACTAAGAATAGCACTAGTGGTCACTCTAATGTGTATCCTGTCTCTGACAGTAACTAACATTTTATGCTAGAGAAGAGTGAAAAAAAAACGGGAAAGATGTTGAGTCCTTTTGCAATTCTTCACAATTGACTCTCATCTTTACTAGCCAGGACAACTGTGTGTAATCACCAGCTTTGTTTCACCACCTTTTACCTTCTTTTACCAGTTGTTTATAACTATATTGGACCCAAGTATAGGTCATTGCATGTTTCCAGTGATGACCTTGATTTTCATCAAAGTGACCAATTCCTTCGCCTTTTTATACCTGTTCTCTAACCTTTTTAAATTTATTTATTTGTATCGTGCGGACATCCCTTTTGTCTTGTGGAAGTTTAGGATTTTTAGGTTAAGGATTTTGTTCAGTGTTTGGAAATGTATGCAGTCTGTATCAGTTGGAATATTTTTTGATCTAAATGCTTGCTAACTCTTTAAAAAGAACCCTCAGATTTCTGAGATGTGATTTTATTTTTATTATTTTTTTTTTTTTTACGGAGGCTGTTTTTACAGTTTTTCCGAGCTTCTTTTTCTGTCCACTAATTCTGTTCTTGAGAATATAGTTTATACCAATTTGCTCAGTTCAGATGTCAAGGTTCTTAGTTTTTCTGGATCTCATTTGGAACTCAAAATAGAATTTCTTAAAGCCATATTAATATTGGGGGAGTGCTGAGGAAATCAGAGTGGCTCAGGAAATCTACCTAGGTAAGACTTCTTGAATTATCAACACATGTAAACACATGCAAAGGCAGACCATCCTTTCAGAAATACCAAAGCTTTGAAAGGATAGTCAAGACAGCAAAGAGTATTTGCTTTGAAGGAGAGCTGTTAGCTGTTTATATTGCTTACCTCATTTGTCTTTTGGCAGGAAAAGACATGAAAAAGGACTTGATCTAATTTCCTGTATCGACATATACACCTAAAGAAGTTTATAGGCATGCTTTTCTGGCACAGCCACATGGGTGAAAATCCTGAAAAACATGATCAAACTTGTAGATCTATAGTAATTAAAATCCTTTTAAAGTCAGAGTTGTCTGAAGAGGAGGCAGTGAATTGTACACATGTGGCTTGCTGTGAAAGGTCAGAAGTTATCAGAAAGGAGCAGTGGTGATCAACATCAGACTTTTATGGAATTTCTTGTCAAGGCATGTAAGAAGTTCTCACCTAATCTCAAAATCTTACAATTGTCCAGAATGTTGAAATATATCTTTGGTCAACTTTTTTTTTTTTTTCCCAGTACTTTTTCTTTTATTCCCTTATCCAAAGTTTTTTAGCAAAAGAAAAGTAATGTGATTCAGTTATGAACCCAGATTTGAGGGGATTTTTGTGCTCATACATATGGTATACATTGTGTCAAGGATACTCTCTTCCTGTACAACTACTTCTTATGGATTCATGGAGTGGATTTCTTCACATTGGAAGAAAATGTAGCACATTGGCTTTTAATGTTTCAGAAGTTTATTCTACTAAGTCTTTTTAGGTTTGTAGGCTTGAATGAGTTTGGAGGTTGTTTTAAAGGCAGTTCTTTAATTGTTGAAAGAACAGTAGCTTTGCACTTATATGAAGTGAGTAAAAGGAGATTTAAATATAGCAGCAGGGTGAAATAGAAGAAATATAAGATAAGGGCTGAATTACAGAATGAAAATGGCTGGAAAATAACTAAGGGAGAAGAAAGGAGTTGGAGAAAATACATTTTGTTTCTTACTTCCTAAAAAAAAATTAATCCAGATGAAGTTGCCTAGGTAAGGTGACTTACGTATATCATTTATATTCCACATAGCAAACTGCTACTCTGCCATGCTCCATACATAAATATTCGGCACAGTAGGTATCCCAAAGATGTAATAATCTGTTGTTTTCTTTTTTTTTTTTTTTTTGAAGTAAAATATACCGTAACTGTGAGACTTTGTGAAACCTGCATGGCCTCTTTGTATTTCAGACATCAGCTGACACTGTGCTGGTTGACATCCTTTTGAAATTGTTATGTGTTCCAACTGCTGCTGGGTAGTGCTGAGCACAATGATTTTGTCTGTTAGCGGATGCTGTGGCCGTGCATTTAGAGGATTGTAAGTGATTTCAGTAGTATGTAAAATGGTTTCACCTATGACCACTGTGATGCTGCATGGATCCTGGGGGAGAAGACAAAGAGAGAAATCAAAATAAATAGTTAATTTTATCATATTATTTTTCTTAATAGTTTTCACTCAATATGGCTGTTCCTGATGTCAAACAGTTACCAGGGGGCTGATAAAGATAATAGTAATACAGTCCCGGTCTGATACAAAAGCTGTAAAACTTTGAAAAGTCTCTTTTCTGAAAACCATGGGGAATTCACCCCAAGACAAGAGCACTGGAGAACTGAAGTGATTATTCAAGTTGTGGAGGAAGCTTTGAATTTCTTCTTCTATGAATTTGTCTTCCAGTGCTACCCAGTGATTTGTCAGCTGACTGTGAGCCTGAAGGTGTGTGGCTGTGGAAGGGATGTCAGGCATGTGCCTTTCAGCAGTACTGAAACCATGGCTGAAGACTCTGGGGTCACAAATTGGTGCATGGGTTTACTGATTTTTTTTTTTTTAATAAACTTGCTCCTGCTCTTTATGAGGTTGTGAAATTCATCAGATAAAGGATTATTTTTCCATAGTCATACAAGGCCTTTTTGATCACTTTAGAAGGTCATAATACTTATTTGGGATAGAGAATGCCTCAGTTTTACGTAATGGAAATTTGATGTTTTGGCCCCGAGCCACTGTTGACGTTAATGATGATGCAATTTCAATTACTGTTCTGTGAGATCTGAGGTTTCTTTTACAACACTGACTTAAGAAGAATTTTTTTAGCACTTGATTAAGAGGGAAGATTTCCAGAAGACCTCAACAGCCTGTGAATGTGGAAGAGTGAACAGAATTTTGAGATGTGATGCATCAAAGAGGCTTCAGAGAGGAGCTCACTGATGTGATACATGCATACTGTGTTTTGTAGACACCTGTGACAGAAATACTGGGGTCCTGAGCTGAAAGTTGGGAGAAAGATTTGGGAATATTTTGTGTAAGTTTTGTGTAGGGATATAGCTGTGCAATGCCCTTTCTGATGAGGAATTTGGGTGAACACTTTGTGAAATATAAGGAACATTAAGGTATTATAATGAAGGCGATGGATTGAAAAAATACAAGATATACCTCATTAAATTCTTTCTGTAAAAAGGTACAGCTCTATAACCTAGTTCTCATTTCAGTATTTTTAATGCAACTTTAAATATATATCTGTGTATTTCTTAATATCATATAGAATTTTGCTTTATCAATTATATAACTGTTACTCCATACCAGTTCTCCCTTGCTCACAGTAACATTCAGAATGAATGACTTACTGTAAGTCAAATAAAGTAAAAATGCAACCACCCCCTCAAGATCATATGCCAAAAATATATCACAGAAAATTCTTTTCTAGATGTAGCTGTACAAAGAAGAGTTTGCAAGTTCAAAAATATATTAGCAGCCTTTCTCAGTGGGAGATCTAACCTTAGTTTCAGTGAAGCTGTTCCTTTAAGTCTCTCTCAATTTGTAGTATTATCTGACAAGTTAATGACCAACTTTGCATTTTTTTCATTAAATTTTGAACTCTAATATCTAAAATTAAAATGCCATGTAAAAATCAGCAGCTACAGTGCAAATTTTCTTTATCTCATCTCTTGGAATTCTGTATGTAAATATCCAGTAATGTGGATAAGCCTTCATGAAAAGAATAGGGTGCTACCTTGTGCCAAATTCTGGAAAGCAAGGTATCCTTTCCTTTTGGGGTTAATGAAAGATGTTCATGTGTAAGAATTCAGAGTGTTTAATCTTGAGTTTCCCTTGAGAAGAACTGAAGCTTAAAATACCAATTACGATAGAAAGGTGGTGAAATGGTAATGAAATGATACAGTTTCTTAGATTAGCAAATTGTCTCAGCTCATGCTAAATATTTACCAAAAAATCACCATTCACTGTAGACCTCATAAAATGAGGTAAGATTTCACTATTTATATGAAAAACAGCAGTAAGAAAGAAAAAAGTTAACATTTTGTGTAGCTAGCAGATAATTATGTCTCTGTCTCCAAAAGTAGAAACTATATGAAAGAATGGAAGTTACTCCTTCCTTGTAATTGCTAACAGTGATGAATTGTATATCCATTGTTTACAAGATTTGTTGTACATGTAAAAAGAACAGCATTTGAAGGTGTTTATAACAAATCCAGGCAAACAGCATTTTGAGTGCTTTTTGGCCTGCCATGCTATTTCTCATGATTTGCAACAAAAAAAATAGAAGCTTTGAGTACAGGATATAGGGCTTGTTTGAACGGGGACTCAAAGGAAAGCCAGAAAAACAAATAGTATAGAGCCAGTACACCAGAGTTAGTCTGCATATGCCAAACTGGAAATATTTTGTATTTCACTAGGAATTTTTGTTAATTTTGTTAATTGAATTTTGCATATCATAAAATCACAGGATAGTTAGGGTTGGAAGGGACCTCTGAAGATCATCTAGTCCAAGCCCTCTGCCAGTCAGGGTCACCTAGAGCAGGTGACACAGGAAAGCATCCAGGTGGGTTTTGAATTTCTCCGGAGATTGAGACTGCACAACCTCCCTGGGCAACCTGTTCCAGTGCTCTGCCACCCGCAATGTAAAGAAGTTCTTCCTCCTGTAAGGTGAAACTTCTTGTGTTTGAGTTTATGGCCATTGCTCCTGGTCCTGTTGTTGGGCACCACTGAAAAGAGTTTGGCCCCATCCTCTTGATACCCACCTTTGAGGTATTTATATGTATTGATGAGATCCCCTCTGTCTTCTCTAGTCTAAACAGTCCCACCTCCTGCAGTCTCTCCTCATAAGAGAGAGGCTCTAGACCCTTAGGCATCTTAGTAGCCCTCTACTGGACTCTCTCCAGTAGCTGCCTGTCTTGAACTGTGGAGACCAGCATTGAACACCGTACTTCAGATGTTGCCTCACTAGGGCCAAGTAGAGGGGGAAGATCACCTCCCTCAACCTGCTGGCCACACACTTTCTGATGCACTCTGGGATGTTTATTTGATTGATTTCAAAGTAGAAGTAGTTTAGTCTTCATCCCTGCCTGTCCACTAGGAGGTTGAATTTCATTGGTGATGGAGGAAATGAAAGTAAGACTTGCAAGCAAAGAGAAGCAAAACATGAATATTTTTTTTTCTGCTTTACGCAAAATGCTATGTTGATTGTACATGAAACACTCTTTGCCCAGTGTGACATTTAAAGGAAAGGACTGTGTTGCTGTCTGTGTTTCTTAGTCTCTTAAGCTCACAAAAGTAGCCCAGACAGTTTGGTGACCTCAGATGGACCTTTAAGTCTCTGACTTGTCAGACAAGAAGGGTAGCACTCTTAATTGGCATTCAGATCACAGGCAGGCACTGGGCTCAGCACATAGCCAAGTACCGCTTTAGGATTTAGACAAAGCCACTCTGGCAAAACATCCCAGTTGTCAGGGTAGCTGGCGGTTTCCTAAAGAGCTGTTACATAATGGAGAGACTGAGAAAAGCTTTAGGATGCAAATTTTTTTTTTAAAGTAAAAATTAAAAAAAAAGAAAAAAAAGAAAGTGGCAGTAATTTGTGAAAAGAAACATCCCCCCTCCTCGGATGATCTCATTCATTGTTTCTTCCTCCTGTTTAACTTCTCAGGGTCATAAATGTAGTTTTCTGTTTAAAACTGTAATGATGTCACTCCAAAGGTATTTTGTGGAAGAGGGGAAGGGAATTATGTGAAAGTATTTGGGAATCAACACTTAGAGATTTATTAGCTTTACTAGAGGTCAGCTATTTGCATTTCTTCTTCTTTGTGCTTAGCGTAATGTAAACTGGGAATTCAGCTATAGAGTGAATGTTTACGTTTGAGACATCCCGTGGAACAGAAGTGAATGTTGTTTTTATTGCTACAGCTGCCTTCTCGAGTGAAATTGTGATCTAAGTCTCGCTGGTCCCAGGCCAGATTTCCAACCTGCCCCCTGTGCTGATCCCCTTGCACAGTGCCAGGGTTTGACGCTCCCTAGGACTGTTCCTCCCTGCAACACCAGAGTGGCATGAGCCCTGAGTGCTGCTCCCAAAACCACTCAGAGCACCTACCCATGCTGGGAATGGGATGCAAGAGGAGGAACTGCTTTGGGCTGCATTGGGGCTGTGATAGTGAGCACCACAAAGGTGACTTGAAAGAGTTCCTGTACTGTGGTCAGAGGGGTGCAGGGGACTCCAGTCTCCATCTCAGTGTGCTAGCTCTGCCATGAGGGTTTTAGCATGAAAAAATTTCGTTTAGTCTGCCTTAGTTGTAAATGCATTAGTGTTTTATTTATGATATGACCCTGCTTAACAAACTTCTTTTGAGAGTGTACTTATTTAAAATGTTTGCAAGTACTACTCTCTTACCCCTTTTAAATACCATTCTAACCACTAGACATTGCTTATTTGTTAAACAACAAACCAGCACAGTACTGTCACTCAGTCTGCTGAAGAAGGATTTCAGAGAGTATGTTTTCTATAAGCATATGATCTTGTTTGCTTTGGTGATTTTTTTTTTCAGGAAATTAAGAGGAACATCAAGTATGGAAGCAGCCAGAGACTATAACTTACAATAGATATTTTTAAAGGGGAGTGTACTCTTTCTAGAACCTTGGTCTGTGTGGAAGTATGCTGTTAGGTGTTTGAAGGGTCTTTGAAGAGACACTTAAATGTCACCAACTTAATTTCTTACCTAAAAAACCAAGACACTAAATTATATTTTCTAGCTGCTCTGTAAGCAGCGCTTTCCCTATCGCAGCAAATAATTCAAAGGAGTTAAAGACCATGAAAGATCAATTTGGGAAGTCTGAACCATTGATATTATCATTAACAGTATCAGCAATCCTGCCCAAAACATGTTGGCAGTAGCCATAACCCAAATCTCGTATGGCTATGAGGCCTTGCCAAAGTACCCTGCCACTGTTCCTGTTTCTTTAATTGTATGTCAGTTGTTTTGTTGGTGCTGTGCCTTCTGGACAGGGTAGTTTACTGATCCCAGTTCCCAGGGTTGTATGAACAGTTCAGTGGTCACCCTTGTGTAGGCTTTGGTGCTCTGGAGTGTTTGACTTGAACACTGCGTTGTCCATGCTAGGTTGTTTCTGGCAGCCTTTCTAGTTGCTCCTGCTGACTTTGTTCACTGCTAGTCATTTGCAAAACTGGAGTGGTGTCTGTCTGCTCCCTTTACCTAGGCCTCAACTTACTCTGTCACCCAGTCTGTTAGCAACAGCTCCTCTGTTGTTTTGAATCTCCTCTCATAGCAGCCCGGAGTGTTTCATTTTTGCAGTAGAAAGTCAAGTACATAACCTGTATGGAGCCCTTGCCACAAAAGGGGGACTCCCTGGAAAAAAGATTTTCCTTTCTTACCAACAACTAAACAAACTCTTAACTCATTAAAACCTTTGGCTGAAGTTTAGTCACCAAAGCTTACAGGCTATGACTGTGGGCTACATTACTTAATTTGGAGAATATTGAACACTTACATTTCTCATGCTTTCTTCAGCATACTGATAAATACTATAATTTCTCTGGCATTGTAAGTTAGTTTTCTTTAACAGGAAGACTTCAAAGTAATATGAGAAATATATGCAATGTCGGTGTAGGTGAGGTACTTGGGCTCCTGCTGGTCACCTTTTCATTCCTGATGGGTGGTAGCTAACTCCTAGGATCCTGAAAGGAAGGGCTGATTGTCCCATTCAGATTTCAGCTTGCTTGCTTGCCCAAGCTTTTGGGAGGAGCAGCTGGTCCATCCTAAAGTTCCTCAGTCTTCCTGAGGAAATTCAGCAGTTGGATCTGACCTTCTGGGATGCAATGCATGTTAACCACTACATAGTGTTTTGGAGGAAGAATATGTAGTCTTGAAACTATAGTCTGATATGACGCTTGCTAGGAACAGTAGCTGAGAACTTTAGCTTCTTTCAAAACTTTGTCATTTTCATCTGCCCAACTCTGTTTCCAGGAAGATCTCCCTTTTCATCAGAACACGTGCAAAAATGAAGAACCTGGATGCAGCATTCATGGTAAAGGGTTTTTTAAGAGTAGAATGTAATGAAACACACTAAATCAGAGGTAACTATATTACTATAAGGCTCAGAATGGTCTCAGTTAACATTGTTTCTTTCTTCTCTGGAGCCCCTGGCTTATTATTATTATTTTTATGTTTTTTTCTTTGAGGCACTTAAGACTTGCAATTTCAAAGCATTTACTTAAAATGTTATCATATTGATCTCATATGCATGCTTAAATTTATGTCCTGTATTAAAGTGAATGTAAACATAAGCATGGATTTTTCAGGACGCCAATAATATGTAAAGCTTTAACACTTCTGAAGAATAATGTACATTTCTCTGCAATTGCTGATAGTGATTTCTGTTATATACTCTTCTTTTACTCTCTCTCAGAACTTTTAGTTGAAACACAGAAACAGTACATACTTGTGTATGTAAATGGAATACCAGACTCTAAACTCCTCCTTATGTTCGAATTCAATGCACTATTTCTCCTAATTAGTTGCCTTTGAGTCTCACAAAGAGTCTTAAATAAACAAACAGAAAGCGGATATGTCTGCATGTAACTTTGTGTAGTGGTGATATGAATGTGTAGTAAACACCCTTATAGTTGTATTTTCTGTTTAGCATATAGCTGAGTTAGTTGACAATAAAATAACTGAATCATATTTGTGTATCTGCTTGGAGCTCTTGAAGCATTTCACAGCTGTTTGTTCCCTGCTTCTAACCTCTGCATGTGATAACAGAAGTTACTGTTCCCATCAGAATTCCCGTAACAAATTACTCTTAGCATATTTTACTTCAAAATCAGGACGGCTACTTTAAACTATTACATGTCAGTTCATGTGCTGAGACAGAGAGATTATGATACACTGAGATTAGCTAAACTAATGTCTGTCTCTCCCTAGAAGGGGAGACAAGGGTAACTGCGACCTTTGCATATGCATTTCAGCTGCATCTTCTGGGTAGCAGCAGTATTCACCTAAGCGAGGAAGCAGTGTTGGTTCAGGGAATTAAACTAACATGAAAAAATAACCTATACCAAAAAGAAGTATAGCTCTATATTTGACCTTACTGCAGCTTGGATGAATGGAGGTGTTGATGGTTTGCCAGATTTTCCTGTTTGTTAAGAAGGAAGCAGCAGAGCAAACGAATTGTCCATGTGATTGTGAGGATTGCTTGTGCAATGGAAAATTCTGGGTTCACTATGTATGTCTTTGCCATAAGAGCTAAAAGAGTAAATGAGAGCAATTGTTGGTTTGCTGCCCTCTGTTTGGGCTTCGCAGAAGATGATGTCTTTGGAAGAAGTCCAAAAATAAGCTTTGAGTGGAATTTTCTAGACAATGTTCCCTGCATCTCATTGAGAGATTTGGTAATATTACAACTTTTTACTAATATTTTTGGTCATTCTTTTGGTCTCTTAGGGAATTATTTCTGTGAATACAGTGTGTATTGCTTGGCTGGCCCAAGAGAACTGAAGAATTTGTATCATTTCCAGCTGAGCAGAAGTTGGTGGGAAGAAAGTAGTGTCTGTTAAAAATGTACAGAGCTCTCTTAATCATCCAGTGTGGATATCCAAAAAACCAAAATTCTTCTGTTATAGATGGAAAGAGTATTAGAGGGACCTCAGGTAGATTTTGATATTGATGGAGGATGTCATCCTGTCAATGTAGACTGTCTCCAGGTCTTGGAAAGGTACTGTGTCGTAGATTTGCCTATGCTGATCATAGATTTTCCTGCCTGTTTCACCCAAGGTAAAAGAGCCTCTTTCTTTCTGTTGCCTGTCGTTCTTTTTGTACTGTGTATATATCATCTTTAGTCCTTCATCCCAGTCATGTTCTTACTCCCTGCGCAGTCCCAGTCTTTGCTTATTAAGCTTTTAACTTGTGGGGGAAAAAAAAATTCTCTCAGTGGGTACTGAATGTGAAATTGTTCAGTTCAGTGGTTAAAATCTGGCAAATCATAAGGTAAGAGAGTTGGATTTTAACTATCTATAGGTGGCACTACCAAGCTTATGAAATTAGCATGTTAGCATTTGACTTTGGAGAAAAGGCCACTAGCCTTGTTCATTGTTGGTGTTGAACACATCTGTAAAAATGCATCACTGTGGTGAAACATTTGGAACTGCTGAAAACGAAGCTATATAGATGCCATGAAGGCTGAGATAGGCTAGAAAGATGCTTGAAGACATGATTTTAATAAGAATAAAAAAGAGGTAGTGGTGCTTTGTAAGTATTTTTTGTTCACTGAACAGAAGGAAGCATGTGCATTCTGACCAGAACAATTTTTAAAACGTATACTTGGAACATATTAGAATGAGTAGCTGTCTATAAGCAAGACTTCTCACTACCTGTTGTCTGATAGGACTAGAATTAAAGTTCTTGTTATTAAAAATAAATCTTGTTAGTTCATAGGGACATTTCTGTAAAAAAGGGAAATCGTGAACATTGAAGGTTAACTATTTTTATGGTGCAGTTTTGGCAATTGTCCTTGTTTTCCTGTTCATTATCAGCGTTAGATGAGTGACCTGAGATTTGTAGGGTTGTTAAGTTACTTAGTACAAACATAATCTTTTAACTGGTGACACTTCAATGATAAGTATGAATTTACCACAGGGATTGCTGAATTGAGAGGATAGTAAACTTTAAACAGGAGGCTAGAACCTTAGCTTCACTTGGGTTTAGAAATTACGACTAGCACAATACTGAACAGGTATGGGAAAAAACCTCACCAAAGTGTAGGAAAACAGCTAATTATAGTAATTGCAGCTGGTTTCAAAGTACTTCTAACAGTTTGTGCATAATGCTTACTTGAAAGCATCAAATGGGCGCTAGTTGTGAAATAGAACACCTGTTTGTTGTTGAGCATGTGTTTATGCAGATGATTTTTGTTGTCAAAGCACCTTGATGTAGAGTAGTCCTGTTTACATTTACATTCTCCCCAAAGGATTAACAGTGTTCTCTCAATAAATTTGCAGTCTATTCTCCTCTCAAAGGCTGCTGTTTGGAGGGTGGTGTGAACGAGGCAACAAGTGCTTGCTAATCACTTGAATATACATAATTAGCGACAGTCTGGTGCACTGGAGTCTTTGTACAGCCATAGCAATACTGATTGGCAGCAGCAGATAACAATAGTCGTGGCAAGGTGCTATTTGTTGAATATTTGAAGGTGTTTTTCTTTTATATTTGCAGTAGGCATTTTGAGTTAATTACACCATTATTCTAGAACACTCTTACTATGTTATTTTAATGTCAGAGTTAAAGATCAGTCATGTGGCCTGTTGTTCACAAAGGAATAAGACCTTTAGTAAATACTTTACTTCTTTTGAGACTAAGCTGGATTCTTTTTTCTTCCTTTGAAATTTTATGAGGCTAAGCTGGATTCCATTTTTTTTCATTATATAACCCATAGTCAAATTGGAAAGTATGACTAAAAATTTGGAATATGAATGTGTGTGATGATACTCTTGTATTGAGCAGTGATCAGTGTTACAACTGGCTCTCTGACAGGTTCAGCACTTTAGAAAACAAACACAAAATCATTGATGATAAAAATTTATGGGTAACATAGACAGTAATTAATAAATAACACTGGGAGAATTATTTGGATTGCTTCTCATGTTTGTAATGTTCAAACAAAATGTGTTTTAATATGGCAAAATGCTTAACATAATTTAACTTAAGGGAAAAAACTAGAACAAGTGGACTATGAACATGTCAAAAATTAGATGAGTCACTGTGGATTTGGCAAGGTTAAATTGTATCAAACTCATCAAATTTCCTTTTATTGTCAAGGTAGCAGTCTTTGTATATAGGTTAGAAGCTTTGAATATTGTATCTTGGATTTTTTCAGGCTTCTGATATTCTGTCAATAATGTTTTTGTCAGGAAAAAAGAGATACATACATTAGATGAAACAACTGTGAGGTTTGTTTCTAAGAGCAAAACTGTTAGAAGGCTGTGCTAAGTAATTATTAAAGGTTTGATGTCAAAATAGAAGTAAATATGGACTAGAATTTTGTTCGGCAGTTGCCTGACCTCTGCCTAGGCAGTACATAGATGTGGTGAGTAATAGCAAACAGAACAGTTATTAGTATTTTGAGGTGTCTCCAAAATGAAAAGGATTGCAGGTGTGCTGGAAGATGGGATTAGAATTCAAAGTGGTATTGCTAATGTGGAGATGTGGTGTGTATGAGGAGCTGGAAGCTGTTTAAGGGGAGCAAGTTTGTGCAGCCTAGAATCATCTACTTTACAAAGAAATTAATGGGGAAAGAGTGGCTAGGTAAGCAGCTTTTCAGAAGAAAGTCCAGTAGGTACCCTGGATCACAAACTGGATATTAATTATATCTCGCTTTTGTGAAGAAGGCAAACATGCCTACAAACATCCCTATAAACAGGGATAGAACCTGTAAGATGCATCTTTCTGCACCATTGAGCACTTAAGGTCTCAGCTGGACAACTGCATCCATTTCTGGGTTATGCAGTTCAAGATCATAAAAGACTATTAAACAGAGTAGCATGAGAGAGATCAGTGATTTAGGGACCTATGAGTGAGTATAGGTTGAATGAATAGGAATTACTGAGGCTAAGTAAGAAAAGAGAAGTGATAAAATGATGTGTTTTTCATGTGCACAGCAGAAAGGAGAAGAAATTATGATTTTAAATTGTTGCAATGCAATTCAGCTTACAAAACAGGAAACCTATTTTTAAGTAAGCATAACATAAGGAATAGCCTACTGAGTCATACCAATGGCCCATATAGCTCAGTATTCTGTCTGCAACAGTGACAGAGGAGACACTCTTTAGGGAGAGCTTGCAAGTTTGACACTTTTCTTGCCTTTCATTCCCCTTGCACTTTCCCAGTGCCCATAACTGTTGCATTAATAATGTTAGGTGGTGTATCTGTGGATGTGTTTCACCAAGGGCCCTAAATACTGTACTGTGGTATTTGGTGAACAGCAGTTCTGCACTTACCTACTGCCCTCACGATTTTGTAAACCTCAAGCTTCTCCTCTCCAAAGTAAAGAACTCCCGTCTTCCATTCTGTCGTAGAAAAGGTGACTGCTCCATCCCCTGGATCATTTTGGTTTCCTTTCTTTGTGTTTTCTCACAATTCTGCAACATTTTTCCTGAGCCTCAGAGACAAGACTGTGCAGGGTAATGAAGATGTAGGCACAGCAGTGTTTTCTGTATCAGCAAAATGACATCCTTTCTCTTGTTCTCAGTATCCTTTCTGACATGCCCAGCATTTTGTCAGGTTTTTTTGGCTGTTGCTGCACGTGAACTTTCAATTTCATAGAGCTGTCAGTGATGAATCCAGGACTCAAGTGAAGTGTAACTTATGAGTCTAAAGTAAACATTGTGAGGCATAGTTTGTATTATTTTTTCCTAGATACATTACTTCACATGTATGTACCCAATGTTCATTTGTCACCTTTGCCCACTCAGTTTTGTGAGAACAGGTCCTTCTGTTCTTCTGTGCTATAGACATGGCATTTGACTATCCACTACAGTGTAATATCCTCAGTAAGCTGTCTGATGTCATGGATCACACCATTGTCCAGGTCATTGAGGAAGATGTAATATAAAAATGATGCCAGCATGGATCACTGGTGGACCTCCTGACTATTTCTTATGCTGGCAGATTTTATCGTCTTCCATTTTCCTCCTTATTTAGACAAACTTTTAATGCTTAATACTGATGTTTTCCTTTTCCATTTAAGACATCCAGTTGGATTTTGGTAGGTGGGGAGAGAGAGGGGGAGAAGAGAGAACTATATTTTCTTTCTTCATTATGGCAGCCATTTTTTGTGGAATCATAGTATTTTCACTAGTCTCCTGCTTATTTGTCAGGTCTTTTGAACTAGTCATTTGACACATTTTAAGACTATTTTTCTTATTTTTGCTTATATTTTTCTGGTAATGGTGAATATTTGCATATCAGATTTAATTGGGCAGGTTTCTTCCAGTCCAGTGCTAAACCTACTTATGAAGCTGAGAGAGGGAGAAGTCTTCCCCTAGAGAAGTAATATTATTTTAAATACAATTTAATAGTAGCTGAAAGTAATAATAAAGTAGTTTCCATCCTGTTTGTAGATTCTGAGGGATTTTTGGAAGAATCTACGAAAGGCTACTGAGAAAAAAACCAGCTAATTTGTCCAGGGGATAAGACACAGAACTTCTCTTGGTATTTAGAACTTTCTGCTGGAAAATGTTAAAGTACCATGAACTGAAAAAATTTAAAACCCATTGAGTTAAATAAAATGTTTGGGTTC
The DNA here is from genome assembly GCA_013399855.1 of Oxyruncus cristatus. Classification (NCBI taxonomy): domain Eukaryota; kingdom Metazoa; phylum Chordata; class Aves; order Passeriformes; family Cotingidae; genus Oxyruncus; species Oxyruncus cristatus. The sequence goes on from VXAY01002658.1 coordinate 140,207, forward strand.
TTAAATGCTTGTAATTCTTGAGAGTTTTTAGTTAAGTTATGCAGAAAATGGTTTCCTTGCAGCCTCTCAAGATGCATAATAAGAATACAGAGAAGTAAATTAGCATAGGGAGATGGGAATCATGAGTTTCATTCCAGTTTCTCTTTTTTAATATTTAATATTTAAATGAATATTTACATCTCATAGAGAAGAAAAATGATGTTTTCAGCGTTAGAGAGAATGCCTTTAGAACATGAGATTCTGAGAGCATGTGTGGTTATTGAAGAGTATGGTATTGCCTTGCCATGAGTAAGAACCGTAGTAGAGGAACATAAGAGTTCTTTATTGTAACAGCCTGAAAGAGTAATGAAACTCCATGACTGAAGGTTGGATCCAGATGTATTCAGAACCAAGATGAGGATGACTGAGAGAAAGATTGAAAAATACTAAGGAGAGCATTTTGATACCCTCAAAACAAGACAATACATTTTGGAAGACAAGCATTAGAGAAAAACAAATACTTTTTTGCAAGTACATGCATAATGGAAGAAAATTCTGTGGCCTGTTCCCTTGAAGAGGTCATACTGAACTGATGAGATGTTCCTGTTTGTCTTAAAATATGTGATACTATGAATAAAAATCACAAAATGTCCTATACAAATTTGCACGGGATACTCAGATTAGCAATGAAATGTAAATTTGGTGATAATTCTTCCAAGACTTGCTTGTAGTGTTATTCAAAGGAAACTGAAAATCCAGTTGCTCTTTGCTGAAGTCCCCTCTGACATGCTGTTTGAGAAACACTGTATCAATATTAAAATATAAAATTACTGTAGTTCATGGTGTGTTTCATGGTCTTTCTTATCTGGGTATGCTGTTGCCACCAGTTTGGCACTTTCCTACTCAGTATTGTGGAAAGGGAGAGCTCTCTTATTGAATGTGGAGTGTCTGCATACCTCCTTTGCTGTATTTTTGTTTTCTTCTTGTAATAATTTAAGCCCATTAGGCTTTTACATTTTTCTAAGGGAAGGTACTGATTCATAGAATTAAATAATATCTTAATATTGTTTTGACATGTAAAGTAAATAGAGTTGTTAAAAGTCACTGTAAAGGCACTTTCTCTTGTGTGTTTGCTGGGTTAAGGACACAAATATTGCCTTTGAGGTGGCACAATTACAAATGTAGGGAGCTAAAGGCATTGTGTAAGTTGCTGTTAATTTTTTTTTCCCTTAAATGAAGGCAGGAGTATTACTATTTTTGCACTTTCACCTAAGGAGCAAACTTGCATGCAAAATGAAACCAGGCAGCATGGCCATTCTTTTACAAACAGAGGGGCAACAAGAAGCTGTATGTTACTTGCTTGGGTGCTTGTACAATCAACAATAGATACACATACAGCCCTCCACTTGTTACTCACATAACCAGGTCCTTAGACAGATAATCACTGTCTCATGAAGAGAGGAGGGTTTTGAAAACAGTATCCAGAGGATATTTTCATTTTTATACCCAATCTGATCTAATGGTATGCTGCTAATGAAAGATGAGGTTCAGATCGAACTGTGCCTGGAACATAACACCTGGTGATGAATTTAGCAAGAATATGACTTGCCAGTTGATGGGGTCAGTTATCTAATCTTACAGGAAACTGTCCTATTCCTGCCTTGCTTTACCCCCTCTTTTTTTACCTATGTTACCTATTTAGCTGCACGAGTGACAGATCAGACAAGGAAGACCTGGGCAGCGGGACTAGAATGAGGAGGAGGAAGAGTTTCTCCTCAGCTGCATCAGCTGAGGTTTAGTAAAAAATCACACCTAGAATTCACTGAGGGGTTTTGTTGGAACTAGAGGAGTCTGAAAACAGACCTATTTCAGAAAAATGAGAATCTTTTAGAGGACTGGAGTTTTTCTATAGCTTACTGATCATTGATCCCTTGATGTTGCCTTCTGCCCCGTACAGAAATGATAAGTACACTAGAGAATGGTCAGATCTCTGGGAAATGTTCCTCCCTTTAATCATGAATTGTCTGAAGAGAAGTTGCTGTCTGTAAACCAATAATCTTATCACTCACTTCCAGTCATTCCCTGTCAAACTGTTACCTGTTTTTACAAGATCAAACTGTCGCCGAAAACTCAGTAGTGTAAAATAGTAAGACTAAATATGCCTAATATACCCAAACTAAATAGTCTAGGTATAAAATGTAGCTGAATTAAACTGTAGACCTCCAGAAGAAAAGCTTTTGTCAAAACTGTTTCAGCTGTGCTGCTGATGCCTGGTATTCTTGTGTGCACACTTGGTAAACAAAAATACGGAAGACTCTTAGAGTAGATGAAAAATTTTTGTCACTTCTCCCTGCTGGGGAACTCATATTCCTTGGGGAATGTCAGCATGGAAAAATGCATCAGCATTGTAACGGGCACTCATAGGCAGCACGACCCCCGGAAGGCAAAGCAGCGTTTTACCTCTCAGGATTAACAAACATGTGGCAGCTTTAGTACTGCTGTTTGGTAGTCAGGTGATAGACTGGCCATATGTCCTCATACCTCATTCTGGCATGAGATTTTTTTTTTTTTT